>UCOL01000850.1:0-49062 GCA_900474335.1 Ormyrus nitidulus | reverse complement strand
AGAGAGAGAGAGAGAACGAGAGAGAGAGAGAGAGAGAGAGAGAGAGAGAGCGCCGCGAAGAAGAAAAAGGACGCGCCGGGGGTCTTTGCGCGCCGGCAAATAATTGACAGTGAATGAAAACGGGCGGCAAGGTTACTACGGGAGAGGTTCAGGGCCATCGGTGTAATTATAATGTGCGCGTCTTTGCTCGCGCGAGCAAGAAAGAGAGAGAGCCAGAGAAATATGGGCGACGTGTCTTCTCTCTCTCTCTCTCCCTCTCTCGTTTCTTGCCCCTTTTTTTTTGTTTATTCGCGAGTTGTAGACGCGAGGCGAGACGAGAGAGGAGCTGGGAATTTTTGTTGCTTCAGCGCTGAACAAATACGATGTTGCGCGATACGAGTCCGGAGATGAGTTTAATATACGCCGCGGTGGATGTTTCTTTTCTTTTGTTTCGACGAGCAGCCGCGGAGTGTTTGATGTTGATGGAGTGCCGCGGCTAATAAGTTTCTGCACGGCGCGAATGGATTAAAGTAGTTTATGTAAAGAAATTATTTCATTGTTTCGAGCTGTTTCGGTGGAATTGCAGATGGAGCATTGGAATGGTCGATTAAAGCTAAATTTATTTATTTGCGAATTTAAATTAATAAATTGAATGAGTATAAACAAGAGAATTTCGTTGTTAAATTCGTTGAATGGGAATGTTTATCAAGAGTCTCCCATACAGAAAAAATTGTTAAGCATTATTAATTGGCAGTGAAAGAGGTTGGTCAATTGTGCCTTTGATATACTTATTGTGCAACTACGACGCAATGACGACTGAGAATATTAACTATATGATCACGTAATTCATTCATCATTAATATCTGCACGTAATATTTCTTGTCATCAGCAGTGCAATCATCACTGGAATAGAATACATAATGTCGAAGACAGAATCTAAAATAAATGCTACTTTACATGATTCCAATTAATCTGATTAAGATACGTTAAAGACGGCTGCTAGACAATAACTGGTTTTTATTTTCTAATGAAATTGATAAAACACGTTTATGCGAAGACATAATACTCTATTTCTGGAGATATATAATGATCCGAAAGTAACGTTACGTTTTTAATCTAAAAACTGACTAAAAACTGGTTTAAAATTCCAGATCCAAGGATTCACCGCCAGTCGTAATAGTAAAATCAAGTCAATAAAATAATATCCGTTACGTAAGGAAAGACCAAATTCACTCAAACCTACTCTCGCCAAAGCAGCTCACGATAAGCAAACATCGCCGAAAGAGCAGCTCGAAACTGAAAATCAGAAGCACCGCTACGAGGATAATCGTCGCGCTCCCGCCGACTCTCTAACGACCCGGAATGCGTTAATGCGATCGGTGTGCGCGCCGCGGCGATTGAACGTGCCCCCCTCCCCCTTTGGCGCGGGGCGCCATCGCGACTCGTTGTCACGGCGGCGCATTCCTCGGCGCGGCGGCCTTCGGCCGGGGAGCTTTTTGCCCGGCGCCCGGATTTTTCCGGCCGCGTGCCGCGCTGCTATTTAGACGCTCGGCGTTTTTGCGCCCCCAGGCGAGTTATTGGATTTGGCGCTAAATTGCCGCTCGTAATTTCTTTTGGGATTCTCGACTTCGCGTGCTTAGTCGAGAAGAGGGACTTTCGAATGGGCGTATAGTATTTTTAGCGCTGGAATTTTAAGTTGATCGGTTTTTTTTGCTGCTGCCACTGGTATTTGGGAATCGAATGATAAACATTCTGACAAAAATGCATTATTGCTAACATCCTCCGGGCTTTTAATCCGATTTGATTTTTTACGCTTAATATTGCAAGTAAGTAGTGACATTTACAGCCGCGTATTACGAAACCGTAAAAGCTCTTCTTAAACTGCCAAGCAATGAACCTTCCCGGCGCTCGCGATCATTCCTGGAATGTCAAACGATCGATAAAGGTGTCAACTAAAAAGCCGCATCCGACCATAACTCCCGCAATTTCCTTCCTCGAAACTACCCCAGAAGCCTGGCCGGCTCTAAAAAAAGCTCCTGAACTACTGCAGCAGCCACAACTCTTCCGTTCCCCCCGTTTTTGCCCCGCGAAGTCGCGCGCGCACACACACAGCTCTCCTACAAATTTTACCGGGGTAATTTTGCGTAAAACACCGCGGAGAAAGAAAGACGCCTCTCCGAGCGAAAGCAAGGAGGCAAACCGATCCGCGTGCAAGAGGCAATTTAATTACGAAGCTCGGGGGCTTCTTTCCCCGCGCGCATAATGAAGAGATGGCAGAGGCCGAGCGCCGCCGCCGCGATTCATTACGAGAAGAAGTACAAAACGCACGCATTCCAGAGGCTCGAAGTTAACGACTCGGCCGCCGCCGCTGCCGTTTTGTGTAACGCGAGGCGGCGGCGGCCGCGGCTCTTACGATGCGGTTATAAGGCGTAATGGATGTTTCGAGGAAGCACCGGCGACCGGGACGGCCGTTTTGCTCGCGGGAAAAGGCGCGAGAGAAAAAAAAAGGGGGAGAGCGATGCAAATGCGGAGAGGCTATCGGAAGAGAAGGAATTTTTAGGGGTTGCTTCGGTCAGGAATGCGGGCAAGTTTTTCTAACGGACGAATTACGATGCTCGAATCGAGATTCTTGAATTTTAAAGCGGGGGCTTTGGTGGTTTTGTTTTTTATTGTTTTCTTTGATAGTCGCGGAGCTTATGTCGAGATAAGTGAATTAGCAAAGTAGGTAACTGTATGTGTTATGTGCTTTCATGTGACACGCGCTCAATTAAATTAGCTGCGTGCTTGATTTGTGTAATAGAACGATAAATTGCTTATATTCAATTTATGTTGATGCTATCGTAAATCTGCTTTCCGCAGATAATATAACGGTTGGAAACTTGATTTTGCGCGTATTTCTGAGTAACTCGAAAAAGTAAGTTAAACGAGTAACATAACGGATTGGTAAATGAAAAAAATAGAAACGTGAACTCCATGCTTTTGATTGCTCATTACTGCGGGAACTGCAAATTAACTATCAAAAATGTATTCGAATAATTTGTGCGCTGAATTTAGTATGGTGAATTGCTAAATTAAATATTGAATCCACGATTATTAATCGATTATGTTAATTTTATTCCTGTTAAATATTTATCAAATCTGTTAATTTAAATAACAATTTTGAGATTAATTGAGTTAAACTGTAAATCTTTTAAAAATTTCTATCAACATGTTTTCAAAAGACAATTTTATTTTTTTACAAAAAATATCCCCGTTTATCACTTCTATTTCCCGCTACAATACGAACTAGAAAAAGCACAATGCAGCACAATCTAACCTCTGACCGGTCTTATCCTCAGCCGCATCATCTCGAGCAGAGCATCTCTTCTCTCCTCTTCCGCTCACAATGTCCTGACGGGCGGGGGGGGCAAAGGTCATAAACCGCAGGCCATTGACAAAACTGTCGCGGACACTGCTGCACCTCGCGTCGGCAAAGTCTTTTATACGCACTGCAGCCGCGACGGAAGCTGGCGCGGGCGCGCGAACACACACGCCGGCGAAGCGAGACAACGACCGACTGATCGCAGGGCGAGAGAGAGAGCAGCGGCAGGGCTGAGAGAGAGAGAGAGAGAGAGAGAGAGCGGGTTGCCGAGCCGCTTGTTCCGCGGGAGGAGGAGAATGGAGAGGAAGCGGAAAATGCGCCGCCTTTGTTGGTAAATAGAGGGAGGATTGCTTTTTGTCGATAGTTTTCGGGATGCTGCAGTGTCCCGGGGAAACTCGGCGTTTGAGTCGAGACCATATTTTGGAGCAGGGCTTCAGTTTCGCGGCCTTCGTCGGTTAGAAATTTGAACGAATGTAGTTTGCGGTTCAAGTGCGCGCGGAATTCTGCGAATTCGTAGATTACTTTAAGAGGCCAATTATGTAAGTGTTAAAGAATCGTCGAAGAATTGTCCTTTTGAAATTGAATGCTTTGTCGAGCATGAAAATAGTTCCTGATTTGAATGGATAAGGTTGTGCTTGGCAGCACTTTGAGTTCGTTTAAAATTGTCAAAAAAAAAACAATTGTTATCCTTGGGGTATCAAAAAAGTTTGTTTGGTCGATTGCACATTGTATCAAGCGTATTTGATACAAAAAATCTGGCGCTTATCGCTTCAATATTCAGATTTACAATCGTGTTTAAAAGACATTCCGTCGGAAGTACAAGCATATCTTACTTGTTTGCGTGTCATGTACGTGCTGGCTATTTCTTAGATTTTGCTGATATGTAAATATTCTTAAATACACTGGATTTCACTTTATCACCAGATGAAAAAACGGTGATTTATACAAATTAGACTACGTCGCCAAATTTGCATCGCAGTAAACTGTGAAGTTTGTAAACATTTTACTACGCGAAATTATGAAATGCTAAAGAGCACAGCTTCACTTTTGATTTAAGAAGATTAAAGCCTGCGAGAATAAGATGTTACGCAGTTTTAAAAGCCAAAGCCCGCATTATACTAGAATACAAAATAAGCGAGAAGGCAAAAAATTTTCTATGGAATGCACGCGAGATTGAGCCCTTACCTTTCATTACGGTTTTAATGCCCTTTTTAAGTTTCGTTTCCGCGAGTCGCTTACAAATATGGCTCCGTAAAAGTGAGCTTTACGACGTGTATTTGTTATTGGAATGTTTTAATTGCTTATGAATATGCAGAGAAAAATAATAGTAAAGTATCAACGTACAGCTTTTTGCACCAATAAACGCTTTATTACAACACTTAGCGATAATTGAATTTTTATTTTATATGTTTCATTTGAAAGTGCATTTTTTCATTTAGCTTGGAAAGCGGACGTTAAATATTTTAATTTGCCGGCCATTTTAGCCTTATACCAATTAGCGCTTAGACCTTTAGTATTAAGGTATAATCATACTGAAAATTCGTTTCTATAGGCATTTACAAATATGAATTATGCCTCGAACAATGCACTATTTTGCAAGTCGCAGTTTCAGAAAATGGGAAAACAATGAAAAGATAATTGCAGCAAAGGTATTTTCAATCTTTTTCGATGAATCGAGTTAATTAATAATTTTGTGCGTAAAATTTTAGAATCGTACACAATTTTTTTAGTGAAATCCGAGGGTGAATGTTTACCGTAATAGTCAAATCTTTCAATTATAATAAAAAATTTACTAAATGGATTAATCGTTTCTCGAAATACCTGATTCCGTGTCATCAGGATCAGCTCCTCGAAGGCAGGAATGGAAGCTGCGGGACAGCCTCCGGCCACCCGGAGAAGCCGCTTCCGCGGAGGCGGACTGATGCATTTTTCCAGCGTCGTCCCACTTGGATCCTCTCTCGGCGTTCTTCCTCGGCTTCCCACTTAATCGCTCGGCGAATCGCGCCGATGACGCGACATTATTTTTCGCGAGGATCTCCTCGCTTTCGGCGAACCACCGCGGATATATTGTACACTTTGTTCGAAAAGAAATTTTCACCTCGCCAGGAGCAACACTTTCCTGCGGGTTTCACCTTGTCATGTTGCTTATCTGTAATGAGAATATAGCGCGCTTTCTAAAAGGTGCCTTTTTTTTTGCTCGGTTTTTCTAGGCGACGTTGCGTGATCCACTTAGGGGAGGCGAATTCGGTGTCTCGGAGGATTTTTTTTAGGGCGGAGTATTGTAGCGATTTTTTTACGACAGTAAATGGTATAAAATACTTTTTGAAATGGCTTCTCGATAAGAACGCGAATTTATGTCGCAATAAATAAATGTATCTTAATTTATTGGCCATTGAGTTATGTAAATACTTTATAACTTCAATTAAGATAATAATGAATAAATCATACCTTATTACTTATCAACAATTACTGTTTTACGAGCGCTGTATAAATGTAATTGGGCTTTAACTGCAGCGAATTCAATCGCTTATTCCGAATTTAATACCCAATTATCCTTTAGAGGAACACAAAAGCCGTTTTATAATTCGAATATCCACTCGTTATACGTATATATATACATTCGTATCTGAAATCAAGCCATAAAAACCAGTTTGCAGGTTTCGTCGACTACTGAATCACTCGCCGTCAAAAGTCCCCGATAAGCGAGAACACCGATCTCCGATCCGCTTTGTAACAAGTGACACAATCGCCACAAAAATTAGTCGCGCGACAATAAGCTGAAATCCCCGCGCGATTGTCAGCGGCTTTACAAATCTCGTATTAATACTCCCAACGCAACGCTTCAAACGTCCGTCCGCCAATGGACGTATAAATCAAGACACTTGTCGCGTGGGTATATCTGCACGGCGACGCGTTGTGAAAGTGGCTATCGAAATTGAATAAATCGCGCGCCGATGAAGTTGTCGCGCGAATCGACTCTCGGCTTTCGCGACTCGATTGTCGCGGCCGTTACTTTCGACGAAAATTTTCAGTGTCAACGTTTGATTACGAGCCGAGAATTATTATCGATCGAGCCGGTCGATTGCGAAAGGAGGCTGATCTAATTGTGGCCGTTTCTTAATGGGCGATGAATGTTTCAGCCGCTGAATGTAAATGGCCGCATAATTGTTCGCCGCGCTTCGCCGTCACGCAGCGGCTAATTATGGCGAATCCATTTGGAAAAGGATTTATGGCGGCGGAAGACAATTATTGCGCCTATTATGAAATTAGACTTTTTTGCCGGCGAATTAGAAATGCAATCCGAGGTACACAAAAAAAGTGAGGCTGAATTAGGTCGGTAACCTCGATCCTTATATGGAATTAAAAATGCGCTTGCAGAAAAAAAAATGAAGCGCTTTATACACTTTAAATTGCTGTTTAATTGCTCGAGTTGATCTTTAGATATTGTTTTACGAGGATATCTTCAACCTGATTTCTATCCAAGGACTTACGACACCGGTTCCAAAGAGACCAGTTTATGAGAAGAAAACACGATTTCGACTTATTTCATCAAATTTACGCTCGAATAAGTTTGCTCTACATTTTCTATAGGTACCGTGTTACTCTGGTAACAATTTCGAATAGAAATTTAGCTTTTTGTACGTATCGATTACAAGCAATACTCTGTTTAGCATTTAGAAACACGAACGATTACGATGTTGGATTTTTTCAAAAAGTATGCTGAATCTAATTTGGATTTTATAACAGCAGTTAGAATAAATTTTAACGATCGCTATTAATTTTCCGCGATCGATTGGAATATTGCAAAATAGAAAAAAACAACGAGAAGAATAATAAATTTATTATATAAGGAATTTACTATTATACATGAATGGTGAATCATGAAAGAGTTATTTACTTTTATCTAACATTAAATCCTAGTTTTATGAAAAAATGAAAATTTATTCAAATAAACGCCAACTTTCAAAGTTCGTTACTCATACTTCCTACACCATTATCAAAATTCAAAACCCACATATTCACGATTCCCTTTGTAACCACTCAACAATGTTACAATAGCATTCTCCCAGCCCGCAATAATTCCTATATTTTCCTATTTTTTCCACTCCCAATAATAAACCAAAAAAAGAAAACAACATCCCAGGCAACATCCAAATCACCCTCGACCACCACCGAGCCAAATTTCCAGCACTAAAAATCCCCTCAGTCATGCAAAACCGGCGGCAGCCTATCTCCAAATTAGCGCGATTATATGCGCGTTCGCGTGCCTCACTATAGTCTCGCTGAATAATTTACGAAGACCGAGCTCTCCGCGCGACGTGGGCGCCAAGTGCACCTCCCTCCGTGGGTGTCGTCGTCGTCGTCGTCGTGGGCATCCTGCCGAGTCTAAGTGGGACACCGAGGCTGATTTACAATTAAAAGAGGAAAAGCGCGACAATTAGGCTCGCCGTAAATATCGGCGAGCTGGCCTTAAGGACCCGTTGTGCATTTGCACTGAATGGGGGCCTTTTCGGAGAACGCCGGAAGTGGCTGAGGCCTTTGGAAGAGTTTTTTCGGCCGACGCTCTCGAGGGGATTATTAATAGTGGAGTGCAGGTCCGTTCGGAGAAGAGTTTTTCTGATGGGACGTTCCATTGTTGGAGTTGGGCTGTATTGAAAGTTGAGCGAAAATTAAAAATTGCGCGGAGAACCGTTAAAGTGGGTAATGAAAAATTTTAACGGTAATTTGGATTTTGGATGAAGTTAATATTCTAGGGAACTTACGATTTCTAAATTTTTATTTTTTGTTCTGGCTCTTGTTTTAACATAAAAGAGTTTGATAATGAGTAGCCTTCAACTGATTGTAAAATTTTTGCAATTCAAAATGTTTTGCAGCCTCGTTAGAACAGACAAGCGAGTTTCCTACTTGACGTTTTTATGGCTCAAACTAAAAGTATTAATAGTATTTTAATTATTCATTTTCTTTTTAAAAATTCAAAATTTGAAAGAACTGGCTGTGCAGCATTTTTTAATGAAGATAATCGAAAATAATTTTTCAAACTTCAAGAGCCTTGTATCAACTATAAATAACTGCATAAGAGCCCCAACAACCTGCGTTTCGAACGAACTATTAAGACAGCGGCGAGCATTCGAATGAAATTAGAGCGAATCGCGTGATTCTCGCGATAAACGACTGCAAACAAGCCTGTCTGGCATCGCGAATCTGCACTCGGCTGCTCGCAAATTTTCCATAATTAATTATTAAAATACAGCCGTCCGACGTTAATTTCCCGCTAAAATGCCGGTAATGCGTAATTGGCGAAGGTGCATCGTTTACAGAGGCTGGAAAGCTGCCGCGGTAATTGAATTTGTTAGAAAGTTATATGCACACTGATAGACTGTTGCTTTTTATCATAAAACTAGTCGAGATTCGACGATAAAAATTGCGAACATTTTGAGTGAAGTTATTATTAACTTTCACCCAAAGTCACGAAGAGATAAAGGATTTTTAGCTCCGTCATCTTTCAATACTAGAATATATAGTCGACTGAAAAGTTCTCTTGTTTTAGCCTGAAGCTCTTCAATTGTTCCGAATATGAGGAGAAAGATTACTCTCATTCAATGCACTATTGTTTCGTAGATACTAATCAGCCAGTTAAATCCCACTCTTCTCCGCTCTATTATAGGCTTTTAATTCAAATTCCCTTAAAGCAATAAATGCACATCTAACGCGTCTCAAGAATTTTCTCGAAAATTACGGCAGGTGACAAGTCAGCTTCTTGTCTACTCGTCGACGCGAGACGCGAATTTACAACGGGCAAACTAGCGGAAAAGCAGTAAAACTTTCTAATGCAAATTTATTATACGCCCGTCGGCAACCGCCGGAATCCAAAATAAAGCCGAGCGACGTTTCGATAAGTATATTCGCGCAACTAGGCCATCCGCGCTTTGGCAAAAAGGAGTTCTCCTTACGAGCGAGAAACGCCGCGGTATCAAAATGTTCCTTTCGAACTTTAACGCGCCAGTTGCAGTTTTCCGCGATGTCGTCGACCCAATTCCGCCGCCGCAATGTTTGTACACACGTTAGAATCGAACGCGAGTTTTCTTTGAAGAGAGCTGGAAAGGCGCATGTAAATTATTGCGCCGGGTGTTTGCGCCGAAGCAATCTGGAGCGGATCGACGGGAGTTAATTGTATTAATCGAGGCGCTTTATAAGGCTTGGCGGCATTGTGCATTTTGACCGGTTGGAGGGATTGATATGCATTCATGAGCAGAGACTTATTAGGTAGAAGCAGGTTCTTAACATGTTCAGTTTCTTTTTATTTCTTTTTCTTGAGGCTTTAAAAATGGAGCGATAGATTGACAGATAAATGTAATTAATTTCCAGTATCTGTTATACGTTTGGGAGCGTTTAAGCTAGTTTTTTTTTATTTTACATTTTAATAATGGTTATTAAAACCTTTTATCATTTTAACATCATCTTAACGAAAAACCTACTTTTTATAAAATAATTTATAAATTTTAATAACTCTCACTTTTATTTCTTATTTATATTATTCCAAACTAAAATTCCAAACATTAAGAAACAAATATACCAAGGCAACACTGAAGTTTCCCTAGCCTTCGACCGCGCCGCCTCGGCATTCCCCCGCATAATCCGAAAAATCGCCTCTCCCGCCTCGTTCTCGGCTTTTCAGGTTGCGTCGTCCCTCGGGAGGAGACCCGCGAGAACGACTATTTTCGCGGCGCGCGGAGACGCGGAGGGACGAAAATAGCCGCGGCGCAGACACACCGCAGAGAGAGAGAGAGAGAGAGAGGCGAAAAAACGAGTGCAACGAAAGGGCCGAGAGAACGGGGGGCGATCGAGCCGACTGCCAAAAGGCCTCGGGGGCTAAGGCCGTTGTTGTCGGCTTCTCAACTTGGACGATTAGAATAGTTTATCTTCGGGAATTGCGGGAAAGGTTACGGGTGGAGCCCGAGATAAAGTGGCGCAAGTTTTTCAGCGGCGATTTCGGAGGCTGAGATATAGGGGAGGTGAAAGGGGGAGAAAGTTTGCTTGGAAGTTGGAATTTTAGTAAGGAATGTTTTATGTTTATTGGCGGGAGAAGAATGGAAGGAGATGATGGTATCGAAAAATGATGGCTGCTTGTTCGACTCTTCGGCAAATAGAAAGTGGCGAGCTTTAAATTACAATGTGCATTTTTCTATGCATAGAAATAAGCATTTTGTTGTTTAAAAATGTTGAGGAGAAAAGTGATGTGTAAAATTTAAACTGATAACATTCAAGCGAAACTTTCGACTGAAGTTAAAAAGCATAGAAATAATCTTTAAAGTAATCTTCAGAAAACTATTAAATTATAATAAATAAAAATGAAAGTTCAGAAAATATAAGACACCATCTGCAAAGAATTTCCCATAAAAAGTACAAGTGAAATCCGTTATACAACATGACAAAGAAACAAATAAAGTGCACATTGCATAACGCACGAGATAATGCAGCACTTTACACGAGTTTACCACAAATCCCTAAAAAAACCCATCTTCCTAACAAAACTTTTCCCGCAATCATTTAAAAAATCTCCCCCACCAAAATGCCCGACATTTCAGTCGCTCTTTTTCCCTTTACAAAAACCCTCTCTTCCTATACGGTATCCCGCAGCGGGCGAAACTCGAGGAAAGCGTTGAATCTACGACGCGGCGGCGAAGAGGCGCGAAATCGCTCGGCAGCGGCACTGCAGCGGGCAGCGTTTTTTCGCGGCCGCGTCTCCGCGGCATTGTTTTAAACGAGGAGCCGGGAGGGGGGGGGAGCGGGGAGTCGGGCGATTTACGCCGCGCGTAAAACTGCGCCGCTCGCTGCGAAAAGTCGCGCTAAGCGGGAATAGGCCTTTGTTTATGCCCGCCGTTAATTTCGCAGTTTAACGATTTCGGTGCCGCGCGGCGACTCTTTTTTTTTTTTTATTTCGAGAGTGGAAAACGCGAGATATAAAGTTTATATACGAGTTTGGGAAAGATTTTGCATTGTTGAGTAACGTGCTTTTTGGTTTACGAGCCTTTGTAATGGGATACGCTTTGGGATTGAGCAGTAATACAAGTTTAATTATGAGATTCGTCGGGATCGTCTTCTTTTTATGATTGTTTGGAAAAATTGCGGAGTGCCTAATTTGGCATAAAAGTAAACTTAAATTTGAGCAAAGAAGTAGGATTTGTTTAAAAAAAGTTTCCGACAAAATTCAAGCTTTACTTCAGCAAAAACAGCAGAAACCAGAAGTACACAAATCACCGCAGCAACAATTCGAAAAAGTAAATCACCGCCTTCCTCGAATCACGAACATTTCAATACCCAATCGTCTCAATCCAGGCTCGATTCAAAGAAAGCCCAAACCGAGCGCCGTCGCCGATATACGCCGAACAAACATCCTTTACAGATAAAAGCTCCGCGAGCTGCAGCCTCCTTGAAAATTCAGCGTCAGATTTACGAGCTCGGCAACGGCCGATGCGAAAGCTGCCCACGTCCGCTGAATTTACGAGACGGGAGCCGCGGAGCTTTAAGGCTTCCCTATTTGCTCCGGGGCGCGACATGGCCGCCGCTGGCGCTCTCTCTCTCTCGCCGACTACCTACTAAGCGAGATGTAAGTGAATGATGCGGCGCTCCGGAATACTCTCCCGCCGCCGCCGCCAAATATTTAACCCCGCGAGGATTTACGACGGCGGTCGGAATTAAATAATTACGGCAGCCGAGATGTAGGTGCCGGCTCCCGAGGCTCGGCGGTATTGTTCGGGCTTGTTGGTTTGTGATCGAACGGACACGTTTATGATAAGGGTTTTTGGGGGGCGTGTAATGCACGCTGTAATGTTAATGAGATTAGTTAATGGAACGATCGCTTTTGGTAAAGTAATTATAATAAATAATTTGAATTAAAAATCTAAATGAATTTTACCGAGAATAATTGCCATTCTTTGAGAATTTAACTCTGTCCGCAAAAGAAACTAAATCACCGCCTCGTTTCGATAAATTTACCCGGATTTCGAGAAAGAGCAATCGGCAGTCGGGAAAATTGAATTTAACACTACAAGAAGCCCCGCGCAAGCACACGATAAACCAAATCGTTCCCGCGAATCTTTCTCTAAAAGCTTTCCGAGAAGAAAGCCCTCCACAGACCGAAACAGACAGCCGCAAGAAGCGAACGTCGCCGGCTATCGCGGCACTTAGCGGCGCATATCCGATTCGCTCTTACAATTGGATCAGCGCGCACTGAATGCCGCTGCTCGAACGGCGAATGCGGGGACCGAGCCGATTAGCCGCGTCTGCCTCGCACTGCGCAGCAGTTTGATTAATTGCCCGAAGCCGCCAGGAAGGCGGAAGGAAAGTGTCGCGACAAATCCGCGTTGTCGGAGGCGGATCTGCTTCTTCTCGTGCTGGATCTTCCGTGTGTTTTCGAGAGGAGTCGACTTAGGAGTTGATTAGTCGCGGAAAGGATTGTTGTTCGAGGAGAAAGAGTGAAATGAGTTTATCGCCGAGAGGGTTCAGCGACCGCCGGGAGCGATTGCGTTGACACGGAGTAAAGTAAAGACAGAAGGAGGAAATCCTGCGTTGTTTGAAAACTTTTCTATGATATTAGTATTTATGTCTGCGCGTTACGTCAGACTCGAGAGTGCAGCAGGATATAGATAAGCTTTGCGGCTGATTAGTTTTGGAACTATATATATAAATAAAATTTCGTCAATCGTAACTATAAAGTTCGATAAAAAAAATTACAGCTCTCGTAGAAAACTAAGTTTTTTACGCACACAGTTTTTTTTTTATGATAAAACGATAAATCTATCGAAAATTTAGTCGGACGACTTTAAAGAAAATTTATGCAGAAACTTGAAGCGCAGAGGAGAATCCAAGTAAACATCCCCCGAACTTTCGGGGAAGCGAAGCGCGGAATTCGGGAGTCCTTACGCTTCATCGCGCCTCTCGTTCCCCGAAGATATTTATATCATTTTTGGTGGCGTTCCAGAACAACCCGTCCGTCCGTCCGTCCGTCCGTCCGCCGCCGCCGCGGCAATTCGAAGTAATCCACGAACAAACGTACTCGTCGCGCGCCAAGAATTATTATCTTTCCCGCCCCGTAGCTCTCCTTTTTCCCGATGTACTCCCGCCGGTAATTGGCGTTTATTTTAGCCGCTGCCACTTAGCGACGCTGCTCCGCGGCCTTTGGAATTCTAAGAAGCCCGGCTGCGGGGTAATTGAGAGATTCTGCCGGCGTTCCGCGGCTTTTTCTACGTGTCATTCGCGACCTCGTTCGGCCTATTATAACGGTAACAATGATGAGAATCTATGACGAGGATGAATCGACGTCGGCTCGCCGGGGACGATGCATGGGACTCGCGGGGATGACGCCTCGGCTTTCCTTTTTCCAAGAGAATCGCCCGCTTCGGGAGTAATAAGCTGGAAAATCGCGGCTGGCGGTTTTTTTACTGCTGCTCTCCGTTGCGGTAAAAGGCGCCGAGGAGTTTGAGAGTCCTTTGGAGTGCGGTTAGATTGTAATTAAAATAGATAAAGGTTAATGGTCTATGAGAATTTGCTGGACTTTAATTGGTGGATGTCAATCGGCAATCCGCGTTGGAAGATCGGCTTGATTTTTATAGAAGAGTTGAAAGCTTTAATTGCCGTGTTGCAAAAAAGGAGGTGAAAGAACTCGTTACTTAGACAGAGATTACTTTAAATGTCAGCAACTGTAATTTTTGCACAAACATAATTTTATATGTTTCCTTTTCTGTGTTTATTTTGAATAATTGTAGAATAGCCGATATGAATAAAAGTTGCTTATTCATACTACACGGAAAGCAGAGATCGTTAGAAGGTTTTCTATAGACTTTGCTTTCATTAATTAAATGAGTCAATAAATTAATTCTTAAGCAATTGCATTTTTTTTACATAATTCAAGTCAGTTGAAGGTTTTAAAAAATTATTCAATTCTTGAAAATAGACGAACAAATTTTTCATCCGAAATCGAGCCAAGGATTTTTCCTGCTCTAGAACAATAAATCCTTATTGCTCCTTGACTATACCCCAAAAAACCTCGCAATCGCACAAAACTTTCGGCTATATAAACTCGGTCCGATTTTCGGAATCACAGCTCGCGCATTCAAAGAGCGTCCTTCCACAATTCACGCGGCTCTTTGGCAAGCACCCCGCATTTCCGCGAGCTTCTTTCCCCCCGCGCCAGACACCATCCTTACGTGCGCCGACTATAATCCATCCCAGGCCCTCGAACAACTCGTCGTTAACGGGCCGCCTCTAGTTTTCGCCGCGAAACTACAATGCGGAGAGAACCGTGCTCGTCTAGCTTATAAAACAAGCCGGGTTATTAAATATTTCAGCGCTGCCTCTCGTACGCGGAAAAAGATATAATACGGAAAGAGGCGCCATTACTCAGTCGCGCGCCTACACGTCGCGCCGCGAACCCGAGCTTTTAATCATCACCCACGCGGATATCTCGCGGACTGGAGGCTGGATTCGGATTCGGCAGACGATCGCGCGCCGCCTGGTTTCCGCGGGAGATCGAACCGCGAATGAAACGGGAGAGATCCGGGTAAGGTGACGCGCCGCGCGCACTTCCGCTTCTTGTTCTCTGCGGCGCTTTCTTTTTCACGCCGCTGGAGGGCGTATTTCCTTTGGAGCTTTGTGCTGCTTTTCTGCGGAGGCTCTCGACGGCTGTTATTTGCTTTGGGAGATGAGTAAACGCGATGCGCTCGTGGTTTTCTTTGTGGTGGATATATTTAAATTGAGCAAGTGTTTATCGGTTTTACAAATAATATTGTTCACTCTTTTTCAGCTTCATATGCGATAATAAAAACTGGTTGGAAATATTATTGACCGCACTGATCTTATAAAATATTCATATTTCACTGCCTAATAATCAAAGTCTCCTTTTTCTAAAAGTGTCTAGTTCGTATATCAAGGAAAAAACATTAATCTTTGTCCTGCACGACATCAGCATTGAAATATTTATCAGCAGAGAGAAGTCCGTCCAAAGCGCCAATATTTATCATATCACCTGGTGATACGCAATCTCGCAGAGGAACTGCACTTTTCGAGCGAGAAATTACTTGGTCAGCTTGGGGACGCGACGACGGACAACAATGAACGGGACTTGGCTAACTTTGCTCATTTAGCGACCATCCAGAATTACGACAGTGAGAAATCGAAGGCTCTCCAAGTTTCCATAATGATGTAAACGACTTCGCCCCTGAAACTTCTGATCGATCGCGTTATATATATAAGCATTGATAATGGCGGACGCGTTATTTAGTTAGAAGTTGCTTCAGTCAGCGGCCGAAAGCTGAATAATTAATAGTGCCGCGAATGCTTGGTTAGTCAAACATCCTTTTTCCGGGGTACTTTGTCGCGCTTGATATTTTAAAGTTTTTTGGACAAGTCAGCATAAAGAAGAGACACATTGCCCCTGGGAGTCCTTTCATCTCTCTTTCTCTTTCTGGTCGATGGAACGTTTGAAAGGCAAGTTGCCAAGAAACGAGTGTAAAACTGCAAACGGGTAAAATAAAAAAGGCACCGCGCGGCAAAGGACCGCGGAAAAATGGGTCAGCGTGCTACTAAATTTTTCGGGATCTTTATCTTGTCAATTCACTGACTATTCTTTTGGTTTCGGGGTATGACCTCGTAATAAATCGACTGCATAAAGTGTGCGCCTCGAGTCAGCGTTATTATTTTTATCATCTGCTCTTCAAAATAGATTTTTTGAATTACAGTCCTTATATAACGTCAACTTTTTTTACGAATATTTAATTGAATAGCTAGAGAATTATTAATTACACAAATTCTATAGACGTTAAATTATTTAAATTATAAATAAATGGCCAAAATAACTTTCACAATTACGTCAAATAAATGCTTAAATATTGATCGTATAACTAAACGCTCCGTTCCTCAATCCAAACACGACAGTTCCCCTATTAACCTCCAACCCTGAACACATTCAGCCGAAAAATTAGCCCAAAGCCATAAGCGGCCAATCAATTTCCCAGTGACACACGATACTAGCCGCCTCCGTGGGTCTGTCTACTACAACCGACTCGTCGTTCGAGGAGGTCGCCGCGGTGTTTATTTCGCGTCCGGGTGGGAAGGATATATCCCCTTTTGTCAAAAGAGCGCGCGCGTTATCCACACCGGAAGTCGCGCTACCTGCGCGCCTCGCTTCCTGTTCCCCTTTCACCGAGCGTCGGCGCAACCTATCCGCTCTTTTCTCCGCGCGGCTCGAGCCTCCTCGTGCACGGCCTGCGAACAGCTGGCGAGGTGCTCAACCCCGGGCGGGCAGGCGGTGCGGGTAGCAGTGCTGCACGGTGGTTGGTGATCCGCACAGGTGGATGTGGGAGAGGTACCTGAGCGAGGATGGACTGGAATTTGCATTTATCGCTGACGACGGAACGGTTTGTCGATGGGAAGATAGAGGATGGCTTGTGTGATTATAGAGCGTTGCTTGTTTATTGAGCGAAATTGCAAATTTAATGGATAGTTTATAAAATGAAAATTTATATTTCGGTACAATAAAATGAAAAATGAGAGAAACGTATAAGTATTCATAGATTAAATTTTTAAGAATAAGAAGCAGTATTTTTTGGTTTCTACGAATGTAGAACAATTTTTCTTGGCGCTTATAGCGTCCTTGAATTAAAAAATTATAAAAGAGATTTATGTTACAATTCCAGCTTAAATAGTTTCTAAAAAATATCGCCTCCGTTCCCACAGTTTCTCAGACAAAAGGTCACGCGATAAAGAGTGAAGAAGTGCTATCTGTAAGTAATGCAGCACCTGGCCATGTAAGATATAGCAAAGAGTCATTTACAATTCGAAAGGGGAACACTCGAAAGGAAATATCTCCAAAACATTCATTAAAATCTCTCAATCAGCCAGAAAAAGCTCCTCGAAAGAAACAATCCGAAGCAACACGTAAAACCTTTTATCGCGCCGGCAAATAAAAGGCGCCATCCACTTCATTACAGCGATTAAATCCGCTCGAGAGTCTTTCTTCCCCGCGGGTGAGCGACGCGTTAACTGCCTCGCAACGTTTATTACTCTTTGAGGAACGACCTTCCTTATCGACACGCCAAATCTCAGCCGCTTGCAAGCGCAAAATAGGGGTTAGCCGCCACCTCGCGGCCGGTCCGAGATATACCCCTCCCCCTTCCTGCGTTTGAAAATTTCGAAGCCACGCGAACTTGCCGCGGCTCGCAAGGGTATATAATCAATGCCCGCTATGGGTCAGCGGGCGAAATGAGGTACGTTTAAGTTACGTGTGTACGTTTATGGATTTTCTTCGCGGAATGCTCTGCGTGCACGTGGCCTACTTTTTAATAATAAAGCGAGCGATTCTCTCTGCAAACTAGTTTTTTTTTTCGTCAATGACACAGCGCCAAGTTATTAGAGTTGGCTGCGCGATGTATTGGCGTAAAAATAGCTTTCATTGAATTGTGCTATTTTTAGGCTTTGTTTGAATAATTAAAGAAAGGAATCGTTGTAATTGGGAGTGATTGATGTTCTTTGTGAGCTTGTAAAAGACGTTTCTTTAAAAAAGTGTTCATTTCTTTTATTATTCATGCTATATTAGCAATAGATTGTTGCAGAAAAAATTAGTAATCCAATTAAAATTTAACAATAATAAAAATCAAATAAAAAGTTTCAAGTTTTTTGAAATTTTGCTGTAACTGCTATGATCACAATCAATCAAAACAAATTAAAAAAACCTTCATTTGTTGGGTTTATAGGAAAATATAATTACAAATATTTTTTCAATAATTATACATTATAATGAACTGCATTATACACAATATGCTACTAACAATAAACAAAAAAAAGCATCGAATAAAACAAGTCACCCGAAAAAAAAAACATAATTTTACACTTCCTAATAGCGGTCAGCGGCGCGCAACAAAAACGTGCATCTGCTCGTAAAAGCGCCGGGAAAAAAATAAACTCCCGTTAACAATAACACCCAGCGAGCCGGTCGCGTTTATCAATTCACCCCCACGCCGAGTTTAACTGCGCGCGTCCGGAATCGATCATCAAGCAGGCTGCCCGGCCAGTTCCGCTTCCCCGATAATTTTCAATGCGGCCGCGGCAGGAGGAAATCTCCACCTCTCGGCTCCTTTTTTTCGAGCGCGCGCGCGCACATTCAAGGCACGCGCGCTCAAGATTCGCCGGCCGGCCGGAAATCCAAGAGCAAGTCCGTAAAACTGGCCGCACGCGCCCGATTCGAGCCGTTAAAGGCAAGCGAGCAGCAGCAGCGCTTCCATGCGCCGCTTGGTCGTTAAATCGGTTCTTGGATAAAAGTTACGCTGAAAGCGGCGGCGGCGGCGGATTTTTTCTACGCTGGTTAGGTTTAACGTTGAAAGTTTCATTGTGTTTTGTTCGGTTTTTATGAGGGCTGCGGGATTTTTTTTTGCGCGCCGCGAGGAAGAAAATTGTAAAATTAAGATCTGCGTTTATTGTTGCTCAATCGCGTGGTTGATGGTACATTTTTTTCTTATTGAACAAGGATCAGTTTTGTAATAAGAAAACGTGGATTATATTATATACAAAACAAAGATCAAATTGAAATCTGTAATTTTTTAAGTCATTTTTATTTGTAAAACTTTGAATAGTCAAAATTCTATTTTAAAACTAAGAACCTTATGGTGTACACAAAACGTTATGCGCCAATTACTGCAGAAAAACTAAAGATACCCCTGGATGTTCATTAGCGGTATAGCTGTTAGAGTAATAATAGTAATAATAAACGTGGAAAGAGGTAATGATATATTACATAAAGGTAGATTCTACAATTTAAAAACACGTATATGTACTCTTTTATAATGACTCCTTATTTAAGACCCACCGACTTAATTTTCTAAGTAATTCAATTACACAATCAGCAGCTAAACCCGACAAATTCAAGAAAGTCCACAAATTCTTTGGCCAATCCTGCCATAACTGCATTTCACCATTACACAAGCCCGCAGCCGCTCCACAAGAACCGTAGAAAGCAATTTCTTCCATCGGCGAGCGCGAGCAGCGTATAATCCAATAAAAGCCTCGTAAAAGCCGCGAGCACAATGCATATTCATCGATCGGCGCTTATTAAATCCGCGGGATAACGCGGCGCAGGAACATATATCCTGCACGCACTGACGCAACCGTCTCGCGCGGCGCGGCGAATCTTTGCGTCACTTGCGCGCGGCCGCATGCGCGCCTTTAAAAGGCCTATGCAAGGTGCATTCACCGCGATCAGCCGTCACGCAGATATAACTGTGCGATTGCCGGCGCGCAGCTCCGCTACAAAGTGGTTTGTAACTGTCGACGAGGAGCGGTCAAGCTAAGCTGGATCGATGCGCCGGGGAGATTCGTTCGAAGCCTGCGGACGCGATTCAATTGTTTCGCATTTTTTGGAGCTGTTTTTTATTTTTTGGGCTTTGGTATGCGCGCGCGTTTTTGCGGTGGATAATGCCGCCGGATGTGATTGATGGCTTGGAGGTCGTTTGGGCGGATAGACGGAATTTTTTGGTGGACTGTTGTTGATGGTGGCTGCTTTGTTTAGTTTGCGATGTATCTTGACAAGGATAGGAAAAAGTCTTGGAGAAGCCTCACGTGTTTAATCCCAACAGTTAACGAGTGTTTCGCAGATACTTCGTCGCTACCAGTTTTTGCATGCATGGGGTCTTCTCTAATACTATTTGTCGTCGAGACGGCGCAAAGAAAACTATAAAGTTTACTTTTTAACTTGGTTAAAATAAATAACATAATTTTCATGAAATGAATCACGTTGATTTGAAGAAACTTAAATTATTTTTGTGAAAGCAAAGAGAAGCTTTATACTTTACAGTTCTACTAAATAATTAAGATCAAAAAAGATTACGTAAATGAAATAACTCTATCCGTAGTCGAGAGACCGAATCAATCACCAAAAAACCCACATAAGTCATAATACCTAATCGGCAATCCTCTCTTAGCCGTCACAGCCAAAGCGAGCAAAAATCCGGCGATGATCCATCCCCGGCATCCGGAAACGGTCGACTCAGCCGTCAATTGGGCCAATAAAAAAGCTAGCAGTCGCTAAACGGCTTTCCGGAAGCGGCGCGCGAGCTGCGCGGATGAGTCCACGTAAATCCCGGCGCGGGCAGTCATATTGTCGGGGACAACAATGGCCAGCGAGGACGAGCACTTCCGCGAGGCGATTTTCCGTCGGAAGTTGGGTAAGGACGCGCGGCGACGGCGGCGCGTCACTTTTTTCTTTTTTTTTACTATTTTTTTCGCTTCCGCGTCGCCTTTTTTCTGCATTGTTACGGCGGGGAATAATTAAGGTAATAACGCGAACGCGCAACAATGAGCATTCGGCCGGGAGCTTTGACGGAATTTTATAAGCCGAGATCACAATGCCGGATTCGCGGAATGAGCTTCGCGCTCCGCTTGCCGGGTTGTATATATATGGGTGTGAGTACGAGAGGCGAAAACTTGCCGGCGTAACGCCGGGAATATTACGATTTTGGGGAAGTGCGCGATGAAAGAGTGGATTTTCGCTGGAAACGATGGGATGGGCGAGTTTTTATACATATTAAAACTGCAGGAAATGTTTTTATGTTATTGAGAATTTCGAGGAAATCTTTCAAATTTTGCACGAAAGGTTTTTTTAAAAAGTTTTCGTTTACATGATGTAAAATATAAAGTCCTTTTATTAAATTTTATTTATGCTGTGTACTGTAAGTTCGATAAGCGTGTAATGGTCGTAATGAATAAAGCGCCTCATAAAAATAGATCTCGTGTCATACTTCGTAAATAATTCATATCAAGTTTTACCCCACTCGATTTTTCGCAGGGCATAAATTATAATATATATGTGCCATTTTCCGTGCCACAGCACTTATCTGCAAAAAGCACGGCACGGCACTTCCACTAAAAAGCAAACTTAAAAGCCATCAAAATCCGTATTTTCATTTTTCACAATTCACTCCGTCCTGCCCGAAAATGCGAAATCTACAATTCCATCGGAAAGCCTATCGATCCAATTCCGCTAAATACCTCCGAAAAACTTGATTGCCGGAAACCAATCAACCCCGACCTATGCGAAAACAAAGCGGGATCGCGCGACCAGCCATATCGCATAAATCAAAGATACACATACCGATTCCAGCGCGGCTCCGGTTTAATTATTTCGAGAAGAGTGCCGATTCCGTGCGTAATTTCACGCGTCGGAGAGCGCAATTTCGACCGTGGGGGGGAGGGACTAAGTGGATCACGCGCCGCGATAGCGACGGATAATGTCGTTAAAGACCGCCGGCCATCGCCTAGAACGGCACTCGGAGATTGCGGGCCTTTTAGCGAGCGATCAGCTGATTCTCGGAAGAGCTGGACGGCCGGAGCCGTTGTGCTTTTTAGAGCTGGATTTACGAGTCGCGCTTTTGTTGGCGTTTTTATATGCAGTTTCAGGGCTGCCCCGGGATTTCGAGCGAGACGTTAAATAATAGCGGCGCTGGTTAGAGCGAGGACTGTTTTGATTTAGTCGAGCGGCAGAGACGCGTGCTTTGTTGACGTTGAAAAAAAGAGTAGCAAATTTTTAAATTTAATATGAAAAAAGAAAATTTATTTTAATTAAGAGGATTTTGAAATACTACAAATTTGCTTTGTTTAGTGTTAAAATTGGAAACACGAAAAACTTTTCAATTTATGAAATAGTCAAAGCAAAAATTTCCTTAAAATTCATAAAGTCTCATCTAAATACAAAGTGTAAGAAGTTTTAAAAATGCAGAAAATTTACGGTAGATTTACGTTAAAATAAGAAAAGTTTGTAATTTAATTCAAAAGAGTGTAGCCTTCCTTGTGAAACTTTTTCTTTTATTTCTCCATGGTTAAAGAGAAGACTATCCTACAGTAATATTTTTTAATTTATCATTTTTCTCTACTATTCGTTCAAATCATAATTAATCAACCTCGACAATTACATCTTCCGAATAAAACGTCCAAGAATTCTAAAAAATCTCTCGCAACATCCGGCCCTCTTTAATTAACCACGCAGCAATCCTCCGTCTCGCTCCAGCCGCAACCCTGAAAGTAGCTCCGCGGCTCCAGCGTCATCGCGCCCCGAGAAATGCAACTGGCGGCTCACCCCCGCAATTAGGCAAAGAAAACGTGTAATACTTACGTGCGCGCGACGCTGTCGAGTCTGTCGTGTCGGGGGGCGGCTCTAGCCGCTCTTGAATCCGGCGTCTCTCTCTCCTGGCACCGGTTCCCGAAACTGACGCGCCCGAGAGATCCGCGTTGCACGTGGCCTCTCAAACCTGAATGAAGCGCCGGAGTGGAGTGAGAGAGAGAGAGTCACTCGTGTGCGTCCGGCGCGAGAGCGAGCGTTTAATTTTAGTGCCCACCGCGCGGACGCTTACCGCGCTCTCTGCCTTTGCCGTTTGCGCCACAAGCCGCTATTGAGACTTCTCGAGATGACCTGATGCGGGACATAGAGCTTTGCTTAGTGCCGAGGGCTACAAGGGCTGAATTGGAGCCGCTGGTTACGTTGAGTTGTGCAAATTTTTGCTTCGAACATGCCAGGTGTACTGGTATACGATTTATGTTATCCTAGTAGAAAGATCATCGTAAAGTACACCAGCAATACCACAATAATGCTGGTTTTTAATTTGTTAAAGTAACTCAACTATTCCTTATTTGGAAATTGTCGGGTATTAACGCAAATTACATATTTGATTAGAATAACGACACAAATTACACGATACATCCTCTTTATGCTCGAGCTACATAATTCTATACGTTTTATATAGATCAATCAAGCTGCGCAACTAAAATGCTCAATCTCGTTTCAAAATATCCTCCGCGCGAAGAATTTCGTTGTATTCAGCAGTCGGCGTACAGAGTCGCACTCGGGGCGCGCGACCGGCTTTCGTTGATTTCCCTTGAATGCATTTATTGTTAAAAAAGCGTTCCCATGCCCGCAATCTCCCTCTCTCTCTCCCGCGGCATTTCTCCCCGCGCGCGACTTCCCGTTCCTTCGAGCCTTCTTTCGTAAGATCGCGCGAAGAAACGCGCTTTCCTAATCGGGCCCCGGACGCCGCCCGCTAATACGCGCGGCTAATGTATACGAAACGTACGCGAGAAGCGTCGTTAGAAACTGGGGCGATTCCAAATTTTGAGCGCTCGGCTTTTAGAATAATGAGCATTGTGCATTGTGTAATTGAATAGTTTGCATTCTTGAGGCGACTGAAATAAGTGTGGGGACCGTGACGTGCGTTTTATTCGTAGGCCTTATTTAACGTTAATTGTTAGAAATGTTTATAAAAATTTGATTTTCAATCAATTTTGAATTGCATTTAAGAAACAATAATTGTTTTTACATGAGAATTGAATATGGTAACAGTAAAATGGATTTAATAAAAAATATTTTAGTAAGTCAAATTAGAACAATGTCACTTAACATTTTAGTTTTCAACATAAAAAATTCGACTGTAAATCAAGTCGTCAAATAAAAAGGAATATACAAAATAGTAAAAAGCAGTCGTCTCATTCGTACAAATCTGCATCCTATTTGAAGATCGAATCCAAGAATCCATCCCAAGAATCCAGCGAACAAACCCAAAACCGAGCATCCACCGCGCAAACAAAAGATCAGCCCACAGTGAAAACCTCCCCACCGGAGCCTTCCTCAGCACCGCCTGGTGCACGCTCGGCCGATTCGCACCTGCCCTCGTCACGTGCCGTAGGGACACCGCAGCCTGTACGTAAGCGAGAGAGAGAGAGAGAGCGGCGACGGTAGCGCCGAAATCCTGATGGATCGCGCGTCCGGCGGCTTTCGTGCCGCGCGAGAACAGGTGTGCGGGGCAGCGGCGCGGCGACCGCGGGCCGATAGCCTTTTATCTAGGCCGTGCGTGGCGATAAGTGCGCCGCCCGTTCGTTCGCCCCGATGGGGTACGCGCGGTTTCTCGAACGGACCCCTATGTTTCGGAGAGAGTTTGTGGACGTCAACTTTTACGATTCTTCATTTTCCGAGCTCGTTTAGTTTTTCTCTGTTTCTTTGGGATAGTTAATAAAGTAGTCCGCGGTGGAAATGATAATTCAGGCTTTACGATTGAAGTTTATAGTTGCTTATATTTTTCTGAAAGTAAAACTTTTAAGCTCGCGCCGAGAAGATGTGTAATTGGCGTACTTAACAGCAGATTGATTGTTATCGGCGTTTATAGATTAACTGCCGGCGTTTCAGCCATAAATAATAGAAATTAGAATAAGTTTTGTAGAAAGTTTACGGCACCTTTTCACGGCGAATGTAAAGTTTATAATTAGTTAATGAATGAAAATTCTCACAAATTAAAGAAGGTGAGTTAGCGTAACAAACACAATTATGCTTTATATTCCCCCCGAGCATATTTACGCTGAAAGAGTGCGCTTTGTACGTTTATTAAAATTCCGAATTTTGACTCTAAATACACATTAGCCGAGCGCATCTTTAAACAGCGAAATTTTTTAATAAACTCCGAATTACCTTTAATAAAGTCAACAGCGCGCGATAAAAATTAATTAAACAAAAAAAAGCGTGCTTCATACACTCCATTCGGAAGCTCCTGATTAAACCCATAAATTATGTCGCCATCGACATTCGGTTAAAACTGCCAGCAAAAGTTTTCCGGCAATTATTACCCCTGCGGGAAAAATATTCCGCGCCAGCCCAGATACCAACAAATTTCTCCGCGGCGCGCGTCCTTTACGCGCAAAAGCATGCCCACATGCAGCTCGCGTGCATACACAACGCCTCGGGAAATAAATTCAGCGCGGAGCGCGAGAGAGAGGAAAAAGTCGTCGTCGTTTTCTCTCCGCTGCCGCTGCAACGCGCTGGAAAATAAAAGCGAAGGAGCGAAAGAATACGTACATACACGTCGGTACGTGTTGTATAGTTTCGGCGGCGCGCAATCGATGTTTCGCGCCTGCGAGCGGTAAATTATATGAAAGGGAGAGGCTGCAAACGATCGTTCGGCTCTCGATTTATTGCCTGCGAAGCTGCCGGGACGCGTCGAACAGCGCCGATTGTGCGAGCGAGAGGGATTTTTTTTTGCCAGGAGACAAGCCCAGCTTTCACCGAATTATTTTACGACTAGATAATTAACGCTTAAACGGAGTGCTGCTCTTGCAGTTGATTCGATTTATGAACTTGTATTGAATTGATTAATTTATTGGGCTGGGAGTATTAAAGATTAGGTAATGGCTTGTAATTGCTATTAAAGATTCTATAAATATAGTGTGATGCAAAGATCAGTATTTCATTAACTTCCTTTTTTTTATTTATTTTAAGCATTGAACAAATTTCATGCCCTTTTGTGTGAAAACAATTTTCATCTAAAAGTCAAACAAAACATTTACTTTTTAATTTTATTATTACTTTAATAATACACTTAACATTTAATTTAATTTCGTAAAAAGAAATTAAAAAACCAAATCAATTTATAAAATTCTCGATTTTTAAGTGAAACAATAATAACAAACAATTTTCTCCACATCTAACCTTCGTCAACCACCAAAGTGCAAAGCTCCGTATAATTAAAGTGCAAAATCAGTCCCGATAAAGCAGCGTATTAGCAGCAAAATGCAAACTCCGATTTCAACAAAACTTAATCTAAGTTTCAACTTACAGCATTATCGCGCGGCGGGTACGGAACCCGCGGCAAGATTTGCCTCGACCGAGAGATAAAACAGCAGAAGAGGGATTCGAAAAATATTCGAGATAAAGGCTCGAACCGAGCCTCGAACGACTCATTTTTTCGCTTCCGAGAAACGAGCGCGGCGATCGGACTTGGACAAGCGGATCCTCTCAGTCATCGAGTGTTTTCATTTCGCGGGGAATAAGTTAACGGAGAAGAGAGTTACGACGGAGCGAAAATTTGCCGATCGGTTGGAATTTTCGAGCGATGACTGCGGGTAGATAAAATTTAGTTTAACTTTTTATGTAAAAAGCGAGCAATAACGTAGAGTTTAAGCGTCTATTTTTAAGAGTGGAAAAGAGATTTACTGGCAAGACTGAAATATTGTTTGTTTACGAAAGTTCATAAATTAATGATTTTCTAGTAAAGCTTCTTTATACAAAATAACCTTGAAGTATTTAACTCGCTACTTTACTACGGCACTTTACTTGCCGCGGCTAGATAAAATTCTATTTTTGAAAGAACGGTGGATTAAATTAATTTAGGAACAAAAAGCAAAAAGAAAAGACGATTTAAAAACCGGTGGAAGTGACGGAATAAAAATAAAAACATGTCACATCGTTAATCTACTTTTCATTTCCCAAAGCTGATGACTCTTTTTTATTAATTGAAAAGTTTTAAAAAGTTTATCGCAGCGGGAGCTTGTTAAATTTGAATGGTAAACAGAAATATTGTTGTTTCACAAATTGCATATAGTTGTAGTGCTTGCTTCAAAGCTATAAGATAGCTAAAAAGCAATGTTTGTCGCGTTTAACGAGAAATATTTTTAAATGCTACACAGAAATTTTTGCTTTATCTTCTTTTTCGTTAAGCTGTGTAATTTAGCTTTGTCCGCTTTACGCAATTTCCATCAATCAAAGCTTTCATAATTGCTGTTATCGGATCGTGTAATCTTAGGTAACTGCAGTGTTCGTCGTTTTCTTTTTTATTAAAACACTTCGGAACTGCATTCGAGAGCACTGGAATTACAAACTTTTATTCTCTCTTCCAAACACTTTTAAAGACAGAAACAAAATAAACCGCTCTTTATCTCACTTCCTTTGTCATCAAAAGCTTTTAAATCTTATCACCTCCCGTATTTACTCGCCAAGAAAACCATTCTCCCAACCAAGCCAACGGCACCCTTTCCCATTATCCTCACACATAATTCATCCTCCAAGTTCAAACGCATATTAATTCGTACCGGCAAAAGTTCGCCGTCAAGTTCGCAACTCACACACACAGCCCGTCGTCTCGACTCCGCGATCTAATCCAGGCGAAACGCACGTGTCTCTGGCGGCTTACTCGAGTCGAAACTCAAACGCCGACTGCTCCTCGAAAAAGTTGGGGCCCGCATAATTGCCTTTCGCGAAATCACGCGAGAGCGAATTATATTTGTTCGCCGCTGCGGCGGCCCTTTATTTAATAATGGCGATTGCCCGCCGCGCGGCAGGTATATTCTTCGCGAGCCTTTGGACGGCTCGCGATTAAAACTTGCCGCGGTTCGAAAGTTTTGATTGAATTAAGAAATCCGCATATTACGCGGGAGTGATAAAAAGGAAAGTTGAGTTAATCTTACGGGTGTACAAGGCACTTTTAAACTTTCAGTGCATTCGTATTCCGCTCAACGTAACCATTGCTCCGTACGAAAATAATTTATCCGGGAGCGGGAGCCCGCATAAGTTACTCTCGGATTCAAATTCAAATCATTCATCATATCTACCCTCCGAAGCACCTGCAGCTCCTCCGCACAAATCGCAACACAAAAGAAAACTAACCAGCACAAACACCAAAAGAAAAAATCACCAAAATCACTGTCACCAAGTATTATTCCCTCACTGTTCGAATGAGCGAGCGATCTCGCGAAGAAGAGACAAGTCGGCGGCCGCAGCGCGGGAACGTCGGCGCCGCACTGTCCCGGCGGCCGACTTGCCGAGCCGCTCTTTCGCCGCCCGCGAGCCTCGGCCGCGAGCCGCCGGGGCGCTGTCGTCGCCGCGCTCTGAGTAGGGCGACGATCGAGAGAGACTCGTGGGCGGCAAGTATTAAAATTGGGCCGATCGCGAGTGCCGGGGTGGCTGACCTGATTTAGAAGAGACGCTCGCGGGATTTGCGCGACGTTTTTTTTTTGTTTTCAAGGCTTTTTTTAGTGGCCGGAATGAGAGTTGTAAAGCAGGATTTGCGCTCGCGGTGGAAATTTTATCTTTATCGGTAAAAAGAATATTTTGTCATTTGTGTAAAAGTTAAATTTACCTCGCTCGGAGATAGATTAGGAAATGTGTGTTTGATTAAAGTGCTAATAGGATGATAAAAGTGGTAGCGGACTATCGGAACGTAATTACGGTACGTAATGACGAGAATTGTATAATTAATCGGCGTTTATGTAAATCGCTATCGAGATATTCATAATACTTTCGTGGCTAGAAGAATTTCAAGATGAAAATATACAACTGCCTATGCTTTTTCTGTTGATTCGTAAATTCATGATTTTTTTATTAATTATAATTATGTGTAAATATACTCGCAAAGAACAACCACATTTTTCTTTCATGAATACCTTCACTTACTATTATAGTTACTAAGTAGTATGTGAAACTTTAGCCTTAGAAACAATAACTTGTCGACTCGGGTTATTGATTAAACGTTAGTACTTCTAATTTAAAATTCACATATAATTATCATCATCATATATATTTCTTGTTGAAATATTACTTCGCTAACAATATTCGTAATTTAAACTTCTACGTCACCGCAACTAAGCTCGCTCTTAAATTCGAATCCCCAAAAAATCAAAACTGCAACGTAAAAAAAAAGCAAAAACTTTCTCCGGCTAAACTAATTATCGCAAGTTTTCAGCTTTTTAACGCATTTGCGCAACGGTTCCATTGAAAAATAAAAGGCACCCGAGACAATGCCCATCCCCGAGCGAGAGCCGTAAAAAATTTTGATTTTGAAATGTTTGCACGGACAGGCCTTTTGTCTAGCGTTTTTTTTATGAGCTACGACGACGCCCGCCGTCAAGATTTTTCATTGAGAAAGTCCGGCCAGTCGCTCTCTCTCTCTCTCTCTCTCTCTCTATCTCTCTCTCTCTCGCGTGCCTTTCCTGCAGTTTCCTTTACGCAATTGCAACTGGATTCCCTGGAAGTAGTCTGAGGCGTGCATACTTTATGCGTAAATAATAATAGTCATTTTGCGGAATCGCTTTAGTATTGCGTTTATTATTTTATTTAGTTTCGACTGCATTCCTCTTCGATCGTTTGAAAATATGCACTGCTAAATTATATGTCATAAGAAGAAACCAGAACTTTGTAGTAATCTTCAAATGAAAGTAAATAGAAATAAATTCATGAAAAATATCTTCTAGAATTAAATTACATTCAAAGAAAAAGCATGGATCGTCAAAAAATTATTAAGATACTCTCTCCTCTAAATGTTAATGAAACGCACAGACTTATAAATCCAGTGCCAACAGTTACTTCCTCCAGCTCACTAAATTTCCCAACCCGACCCAAAGGAAAAAAAAACGAACACAATGCAAGCACTAAACCACTTGTTATACAACAGGACGAAGCCATAAACCTGCATCCCAATCCCGAAAGCGAAAGCCACGCGCTTCCGAAATAAAATATTCAGACGATAAGACCTCCTTCGGCTCTCGGCGCCAAGATGAAACGACGCGCCGCCCGGCGTGGGAGTATATAGCACCAGTGACGAGCAGCCCCTCGCCCAGCTCGGGGCTTTTCCCCGGGCCGCGGCGCGGGGGTGGCTTACTCACGCCGGTAATGTGGGAAAACTGCGCTGGAAAGTGTGCGGCGAAAGGACTCTGCGTGCCGAGCGCGTAAATCGAAGCGGCGAGTGTGCGACGAGGACTTTTGTGTTCGAGGTGTAATGGCTCGCTTCCGTGGATTCGGCAGCGATGTGATGAGAGTTTTAATCGTTGTTTGCTGGTTAATGGTGGGTTGGCAGTTCTTTGTTCCGGGAGCGACGGTCTCGTTGCGTTTTATTTGGCCAGCCTCGGATGGGTTCGATTTTATTTGGCTGCGGGGGATTACACGTTTGTTTGGAGCTGTAATGCCTTTTTGTTACGGGAAACCGTAATAAATTCTATATGGAAAATAAAATGTTGCATTTTATGATTCGCGCGTACAATATAAAAGCGGAAATAAAGTAAGAAATATTTGTTGTGCGGTAAACGGTTGCATTTCATGATTACATTAATTGAAAATCTTGTTTTCTCTTCAACGTCGTTAGACATTTCGCAAAAACAACAACAACAAGCTAAAATTCATTCCCCTCAAAGAATTTCATCAACATTTCAAAAGCTACCCCACAATCCAATTATCCCATCAGAAAAGTATCCCAGTGTGGGGCGAATAACGAAAAAAGGCTATTAAATATAAGAGCAGCATCTCGTTCGGCCTTCAGCCGGGAGAAAATAAAGCGCTCTTCCCTTTCATTCCTAAGTAATTGCGACATTCCGCGAAAGCCTAAATCTCCGACTCGGTTGAGCCGTCAAAGCAGGTAGCGGCATGCCGGAAGAAATTAAACCGGCGGCAATTACCAATTTTTCCCTCGACAATCCCCGCCAGGCGCGCTAAAATCGTCGGGCCCAATCTCGCTAATGCCAAGCCGTTTTTCCGCTCTTCGCAAGCAAAGTATTCTCGCTTCGAGCGGCTTCGCTTTCTGCAGATTTTCGGCATTGTTCGACGCTGGGAAGGATGACGTTTATCTGTTGACACTTTAAACCAGGTTTACTTGCGCGCGCACAGGGAAGAACGACATTATTATTTCTTGTAATTTGCAGTTTGCTTTGTTTCCTTGATAAGTTTTGAGAAATTTGAGAGTTTTACAGAAAATAGTTCAAGGCAGAAGCTCGTATTTGCTGGTGAGATCATCCCGTATGTGGCTAATTGAATTGGATTATTGAATTCTCTGCCTCCCTATGTATGAATGGCTGAAATCATTTTACAGATCATCCGTTGAGTAAACCTTAATGTTCGCTACCCTCGTTTCTCTATCTAAAGCAGGTTTCTTAATTTATTAAGAACTCTGAATTTATTCACATTTTTTGTTACAAAAAAGACAGCTTTTTTGTTTCCTCAACAAATAAAAGGAACTTTACTCGTCTATTACTCTGTGGACCGCAAGAATAACGTAATCTAAAAAAAACACTCGGCGAATCCAATGCTTCTCTCCTCCCAAATACGGAGCTCCAACAAAAGCAGCGATCCTTGTTTTCATCGATAGCAGCACATCTTCCTTAAAACTTTGTTCGCCAGCCATAAATCAAGCTCTAAACCAGCTCCGCTCCGACACCAAACAGTTCACTCCACCTCTTCAGCAAATCCCAATCATTGTCCCATCATCCTCGAGCACTTTCTTTCTGCTTTGCCTATGCACTTCGGAGCAGACGCGCAACGTGAGAGAAGGAGAGTCAGTGCATCGGCCTGTACATATTACTCTCCACGGGCGGCCGCTATTTTTAGGCCACAAGAGCAGCAGCAGCAGCAGCCGGTGTATCATCTTGCGGTGCCGCTTCTTCCTCGAGGGTCTGCGTGTGCGTTCTCGAGCGGGGCGATACGGCGATCGCGGGCGGAATTAGACGGCGCGTTGCACGCCGCGACGATGACGGGCGACGGGCTCCGGGGTCGATATACGAAAGCTCCCCGCGGATGAAAGGATTTGGCGCGAGGTTGAGTAATCGAGGCGCTCGAAGTGGCGCTGATTGAAATATGCCGAGAAGTGGGTCAGATTTTTCAGTTTTCTTCTAATAAACACGCGGGGGGAGAGATCACGACTTGAGTTTGTGATTAATGAATGCATTAGAGTGAAATGTGAAATGTTTTGCTTATTTAGACAGTTTTGGCGTGCTTGTTGCAGATAAGTAAAATAAAATTTCAATATAAAATTTCATTATTATAGTCGTCAAATAATTAGTATTTATTTTATTAAGTAGCTTTTCACGAAGCAACAACACAATCGTTTATGTGCACTGATATCTGATTTGATTCAGAACTAACGCTTTTTCTACTAATATTTATTATACTTTTTAAATTGATTCAAAAATTAAATTACACCGAAAATAAAAATTAATCCCTCGCGCTCTCCGACTCGACGTTCTACTCAATGTTTCAGGCCTAAATAAAATGACGCAACGGCCAAAGCCCGCAAGCCAAGCACTATAAAACTCAGCGCGCGCGCCGCGGGAAGTAAAAAGCTCCTTTCATCGGCGCGGCGCTCGTCGCGTAAAATCCTCGAGCGTGCCTCGGATGCACCTCTTGATCGATAACACGTTCAAACTAGCCGCCTCCCCCGGTAGTCGCGGCGGGCAGGCACGAGGAGCCGAGTGCATAAAGCCCGATTACGAGGCTCGCCGTTTACGACGCTTTGCGTTATATAGAGCGGAGTTTACACGGAGCTGGGCTCTCTCGCTCGGCGCGGCTAAGATTTATTTATGGGGGGGGTGGGGGGGCATTTTTATATTTAAAGCCTTTTTCCCGGAGGCCGAGGCGCGCGATGCGCGTCAGCGAGGGCGGAAGGGACAAAGGCGAAAGTATATTCGGGCTTTTATCGAATGTGGAACATGTGTTCGCCGGTGCGGAAACAGAATTTACGAAGTCGATGAACTGCGCGTGGGAAATTCGGTCAGCGCGCACTTTGCTTTGCTCGAGAACTCGCTATATTTAGGCTGGAAGATGGCTAATTAAATTTCAAGCTCGCCGCTGAAAAATTAGGATAAATTTTGAGGGCGGAAATGTGTTAAAGGCTTTGGTGGATAAAGTCATTGCTGGGACATAATCGTTTGTAGTCAAAGAAATAAATGATTTTTGATCTTTATGAAATATTATTCAATAAAGTAATTTATTAATTTGCGTAAAATAAATTTTAATGAAAAAAAAAATGAATACTTGTAAGACTAAATAGATCCTTAAGAATTTTTTAATTAATATAAATCACAACCAATAATTCGTCTTCACTTAATCAGATAAGTTTTAAATTAATCCAAACCCAATCGTAAGATTGATTCACAAACCCCAACAAATCTGCTGAGCTTACTCGTCTCAGCTCCTCAAGACGTCGGCAGCCTCCAGCTTTCCCTCGAAATCACTACGAAAAAAAGCAAGCCGCGCGACCCGGGAGAAAATCGAGTAACCGCGGGCTCGCGCGAAGTACCTGCAAATGTTGACAGAATCGCGGGGGGCGGGGGGGGGGGCGCCTAATGCAATCGCGCAAATGGAAATACATTTACTCGCGTCGCGCGGAAAAACTGCTCTATTTATTTTGCCCCCTTTTTTTTGCGCTCTCGATCGGCGGAGGCGAAAGCGCGGGAAAAATTCCGCAGTCGATACGGCGTCGCGCGGCGTCTCTTTCGTTCGCTTTTGCACAGGAGCTCCCCGGGAGTCGCGGCGTAATCAAATATCGACGCCCGGCTAGTAATCCGTTGAGAGTTCTCGGAAAAAATGGGTCAGCGATGCCGGTTTCGCTCTGGAATTAATTAAAAAATACTTTGCACGGTGTTACAGATTGAAATAAAAAACAACTTAAAAGGCAATATGAAACTTTAATGCTTGAAGCAAATATTTTAATCGGTTATTAGTTTTTAAGATACAAACTGCGTCTGCACCAGGCGAGTGTCAGAGCGAAAAAAAAAGCGGCGATTCTTTTTAACTGAAAAAATCAATTCTTTTTTTTTAAACAAACAACCGTTGCTAACGGTAACCGCGTAATCTTCCGTCTTCATGGCTCTCCCGCCTACAGTGAAGTCTTACTTCACCTGTTTCGGTGCCCTTCCAATTACTGAGTACTAATGTACTCGGGAAAGGGAGAAGACGCCCCCGGACAATACATAATTATTGCCGTGACGTAGCCTCTGCAACGTACTCACTGTTTCCGTTGCAGTAAGACGGTAGTAAGTAAAAGATAAATAAATAAACTCAAACTTCCTTCTAGTTAAATTGTATTATTTTCAGTTAGAAAGAATTAACAACAAATATAGAAGACATTACGCAAATATCAAACACACGGGATTTGGGAAAATTGGTCGCGGTTGCATTTTATCAGCCTCCGAGCTCCGGCACTTTTTTCTTGAGCCTTTTTCGCTTGCCGCGTTACTTGCGTATTGAATATTTTAAATTGCAAGTACTTGCCGTTTATGTACAGCGAGTAGTTTTTTTCTTCGTTAAGTAGATTAAAAAAGGAGGTTAAAGAGAATTTTAAAATTAAATTTTTTTAAAAAGAATATATTAATAGTAATTTTTTACCTATATAGCGTAAGATTCAATTTGAATATATTTCTATTTTAATTAAAAAAATGAGAATTATTTTTTTACGAAATATTTCACCAAGGTAGCCAATCCAATTGCGATAATTGAGCCGTTCATAGACTCCGTTTCGGTGTACAGTCATTTTTTCGCAACTCAATTTCTCTCGAACGAATCCTTCATAACAAGACACCAGCGGATGAATATCGATGAGGCGGGAAAAATCAGCCGGGACGCTTCGCAAATAACAAGAGCGACCTCGGTGCTTTTGCGACGAGGAGGAATGTCTGCGTACGTGCGGGAAACTAAGTCTCCCTAGGCTTTTATGCAGCCCAACGTCTTTTCTCTCCGCGACTCTTTGATCTTCGGCATTTTAAGAGGGCCGCGAGCCCCTACCCCCGCTGCGCGCGCGCGCCTCGCTGCATTTCGCAAATGCGCGACGTCGCGCGCACTGCGCGCCCGGCATTCTCATAACTTCGGGCATTGTTTTTTTATACCTTTTGCTTGCGTGCGATAATGCACTGCGGTAATTACTAAGTTTGACTGTTGCGCGCGAATGCATGTGTGTACTTTCAAAGAGAGTACTGCTGTTATTTAAAACGTGAGCACTAGTGGTAATCTGCTATTAGTTCTTGAAAATATACGTAGTTGAGACTGATTTTGATATTGAAAAGTGTTACTTACTGTAGGTACCTTGGAATTGAGCTGGATTCATTGGCAGAAGAAAAAAAGCACTTACCTGGAACAGAATATGAGGTATTTTGTTTTATAAAGTGATAATTAAACTGTTGTTAATGAAAATTTACGTTGATTAATTTTTTCTATTATTTATTTAGAATTATATAATGAGTCCCAAATAATCGAGACTGTAAATTAATCTTGTGTATAATTTTCTTCACAATCTTTAATTAAAAATCATCCACCGTAAAAGCAAAACTTTCATCCAGCTCTTTTACCAAACACAATAGATTCAATCATACAAAAAGTATCCTAATCCTTTGTCGATCCATCAAAATAACAAAGCCCTCCTTCACCTCCCTCCGTCCAGACATCCATCCATTTGCATAGATAACGTCGGTCCCCGATAAAAAGCTCCTCCTCCCGCTGTCCCTTTGTGCTTCGCAGCAGCAGCAGAGAGAGAGAGAGAGAGAGAGAGAAAACTAAAAGTCCAGCGCGCGCAAACACTCGCGATCGTAAATATCCCCCGGCGCGGGGCGACTTTCGGCTCGCCAGACTCCTCTCCAGCTGCAGCTTCCGTCCTTCGCCGGTATATTTTTGCGACCTTCGCCGCGTCCTTCTCCTCCCACGCCCCGAGATGAAATATGTATATACGCTCGACTTTCCGAAATTCCGCGATCGTAAACGAGCGGGGGACGACCTACATGCCGAGCAGATAACGCCGCAATGAGCGTCGCTACCGGTTTTGATTAGGTTAGCTCGCTCGCCCGAGATGAAAAGTAGTGTTTTGGCATTTTTGAGGGCGTTTACGAGAGGCGATCTGGTTGAATAAACACGCGAGAGTCGTAATTTCGCGCGATGATTTGTTGGACATAAACAGAGAACGAATGGCGAACGAGCTGGACAATTAGTCCAGTTTCTATGGATGCTTAACGGAGGAATTGAAGTGTATGGGTTGTTTATTGCCGGTAATAGTGGATTGGAAAATGTCAAGACTTGTGAACATGTCAAAGTAGGGCTGTAAACTAGGTGAATTGTAACTGTGTTTCTAGTCAAGGAAAATATACAAGTGAATGAAATTGGCTTTGATCGTTGAGAATATTTAGAAAATGTAAAATGAGAGCTTGTTGGAATATAAACCTACTTTTTCCTGTATTAGATGAAAATTTCTTGAAATTCTACAATTTTAAAGTTTTTCGCAAATAATTATTAGATTTGATTAGTCAAACTTTCTAATTCACAAACATTTTTTCAAAACTAAAATAGTTTTGAAAATAATATATTTTTTCTGTCATAAATCTAGTTGTTTTTAATATTTATAATAAGTTTTTATTAACACACACATCTGAATTCATTTATTTTCACCAATAATACTAATTCTAATGAAACTTTCTAATTCACAAACATTTTTCAAAAATAGAGTAGTTTTGAAAATCATATATATTTTTTCTGTCATAAATGTCATTTTCAATATTTATAACAAGTTTTTATTAATATACACGCAACTCAATTTATTTATTTTCAATATCCCTTCACTTTCGCAATACTAGATGTAATTGCTACTTTAAAGTATATCCAACAAATTACTAGTTTCCCAACACTTTACTATCTTTCAAAAGCTGCCGTTGAAAACGAGCCGAAATCGAGCGATTCAATAAATCCGCAGCAATTACCGAGCTTTCAAAACTCGCGAAGGCACGCATTACCCGAGCCCCGAAAACTTCGGTTATCCTTCGAAAACAGCGGCGAAACATTCCGCCAGTGCGCCGCGCATTCGACCGGGCTTTGCGTTTGTAACCTCGATTCGGAATTCAATTGCGGCAGGCCTCACACACGTTAATACCGCGACACTTTGGCGCATTACCCTGGCTTACGGCCACTGCTGCATCATAAATAACGCGCGCACAATGCTCTCTCTCCTCGCGCGACTCTTGTCCTCCGCGCGCGTATTATATCGCTCGGCAAGAATTTGCGCCTTTTTTTCTCTCTCTCCCTCCTCCGTTTCGCGCGCTTCCGCTCGCCGCTCCGCAGGATCGGGATGCTTGCCAAACGGCTAATTTTCATGCGGCGCGCGCAAGAGCCGGAGACATGCCCACGCGTGTACAGAGCTCGGGGGGCTGCGAAATCGCGGGCAAGAGCTGCGGAGGACGCTTGCTCTTATTGCGATCGAATTTTCGCACTTTGCACGAGGAGACTGCGGGATATTGTAATGGGTTTGCTGCTGGCAGATGAGTCAGGCGAACGGTTGGGATTCATTTAATTTAATTATAATAAAAGCTTTGTTAATTAATTATGAGAAAGGCACTTGCAATTTGAGCTAGTATTTTTTAAATTTGAGGTGTAGAGCAATATTTTAAATGTCTTATAATTTTCTGCTATTACCATTCTGACCTCAACGTGCTCTAAATAAATCAAGGGCACAATACTTAATTTCAAGCAAATATAACTAAAAAAAATGAAATGTTCAATCTAAAAATATCCTCTAAAAGCGAAAAATAAGTCTCCTAAAGAACCGCCCAGCCAGATCCCAACGATATTGATCATCCGAGCCGAAGGGATAATTAGAGAAGAATCGGACGGAGCCGCGGGAAGAAATCGAAAAAAGGGACCGCCTTCCGAAAGAATGAGTTTCCACGGAACCTCTAAAAGAGAGGAGGCGTGAACTTTCGCGAGCGAGAGCATTGCAAAGCCCGACGGGAGAGAGAAAGAAGAGCCAGTTCAGGTAAAACTGCGCAGTCGTCTTCAGTTGGGGATCGAGAAATCTGGGACGAGTCTAACGAGCCGAAAGAGTCCTTTCTCTCTATTCACTCTGTTGGCTCTTTAAGGGGGTCCGAAGCGCGCGAAGTGCTGAGCTGCCGAAAAGGAGCAACGAGCAGTAGGGCAAATATACCCGGGACCTTTCACTTGCTCGCGAAGTTAGCTTTTGAGTCTTGTGTGGTGGATTTGCGGCTGCTTTGAGCAGGTGCTTGCGCAAAGCGCAGGTTACAATTAAGTTAGAGATGTTCAAAGTCTTGGAAGGGTTGGTTTAAACAATTACTGAAATTAGAAAATTTTTAAAGTTTTGATTAGAATATTTAATTAGGGTTAATTGAAAGTTGGTTGAAATATATCATTCTCCAAATTTAAATTCTATTAATCTCTGACTGTATAGTAAATACAAGTCATTCGAGAAAAAAGACCTAAATCTCATCGCGCAATCCTTTAAAATAAAATCCATTAGCTCCCAAGCTTTGCACAACTTAAAAGCATCGATCGCGGAAAAATAGTTATTCAGCGCGAAGAGCTGGAGATTTAAACCTTAAGAGGAGCTCCTGGAAAATCGAAGCATTCCCCTCGAGCCACCGGCTGGAGTGTCCGTACTAATGAGCCTTGTAAGGCAGAAGAAAGCAGTCGGTAAGAGGGATAATCCTCTGACGTTCACGCGGCATATTTCCCAGAGCGTCTTGTTTCTTTCGGTAAGACGGCGTTGACCTTTTTCAAAGCCAGCAAACGGCCCACAGAGGTTGTTTGGAAAATCTTTCGTAAAATATAAACGACAACCTTATTTGTTACAGTTTCTAAAATAAATTTGCCTGAATAAATGATTGCCTAATACGAAAACTACTAATTTGATCAGCTTTTATACACCAACTAAAGAGTTCAACGTGACAAAAAATCTAAAATACTCGTTTGGAAAATTCATTAAAACTCGAAGTTAATATCATTTAATTTCCTTCTTATCACTTTCACATTAAATTCTCGCTTGAATTTTTAACGATTTCGTGAGAAAATATTCTTTTAAAAGCACACTTTTCTCAGTTAGCGATATTCTAATGGAATAAAAATGTTCTTGAACAATAAGGAAGAGCCATAACGAAAACAGGAAATTTATGAAGGAATTTTTCCTTCGAGAAGAAGGCAAATAATCACATCACGCCTGCAGATACGCCACGAGTTTCACATTCTTTCTCTATTCTGATGTCAATACTGGATTTAAGCACGGAACGGACTGAAATAATGACACCGTAAACGCAAAAAAGTATGCATATTTTCCAAGAAAGTTGTTTACCGTCGGGAAACGCCGTTCATTAAGCATTTTAATAATAAATATTTTAATCTTAAGAATGTAAATATATTTAAAATTCTTTTAAACTCACAAAACTCTATTAAACTTTATACAATAATTTTTCTTCAAAAGCAAAACGTCAATTTATACCAACATTAAGCAGCTCCGAAAGCGAGGAGGCAGAAAAGGGGGACCGGCGGTCATATCGCGTCGTCGTGGTGTGGCGCGCAGCAAGGGGGCACATATGTGCTAAGAGATACGGCCGGAAGAAGTCCGCGAAGCATAAAGGGACCGTAACATTTTTACGCAAGCAATGTGCAGCTGCAAGTGTCCGCGCGCAGCGAGCGGCTGCAGCCATTTGAATAATTAAGGCGGGCCTCTATACCCAGTCTTAAGCATTAGTTAGCGAATAATTTATAAGCCCGCGAGGTTTCGGCAAAAATTCAAACGAGCTTCATTTTCGGTTCTTATACTTCACGCTACTCTGAAAACTGTGTTGGGTTATTTTTTTTGTTGAAAACCAAAATTATTATACAATCGCAAGTAGAATATCGGTAGCTCACTGTAATTATACATTTGATTGCAAAAAAATAATTGTATTTCACGAGCCTTTTTATCGTATATTTTAAATAAACTCAACGGGAGATACTTTAAACTTCGATTCGATGTGTAACTCGAGGCTCGCGCAACTCATTACATAAAAAAAGACTCCGAAAGTAATTTTTTAAAGTCCGAACCCGAACCCAAAAGCAGAAAAAGGAAAGCACCGGTAGCCCGCAGTAGTTTTCTCGAGTTTCGCCTGACCTCCATCGTGCAGTTCCAGCGAGAGTTTAGATGGAATTGGTCGTAAAGTCAGCCGAGGAGGCCAAGCATTACTCGTAATTAGTTGCGCGCGCCTTTCGACGTTTCCCTGAAACTGCACAGCGAAAGGAAGACGCGATTCGCGCCTTGGCCCGACTGATTATACCATTTTTTTTCTTTGTTCGCTAAAAAATGATGTGAAACGGAGAAAAGTCCGGGTTACGTAATTAGGAAATTTTTCGAATAGCTTCGCGCCTTCCGCCTTTGACGTTCTCGTTTCGCTGGAGGAGAGAGAGAGAGAGAGAGAGACAATGACTGCTAAAGATCGGCTTCGCAAATCAGTCATGCAGAAATTTACAATTTGAAATTCCTCTTGTCAGGTACTAAATAAGAACATTAAGGTTTAACGAGCAATTTTCGCCGACTCGTAAACAAGATTTATTTTTGTATAATCACCAGCTTTAATTTTTAAAAAGTTTTAAAAAAGAAACATTCGTGCGGAAAGAATGAAGCGAGTTTTAATGCTTTGAAGTAGGAGACTTGCCAAGTTTCAGTACAAAAACTTGAGATAGGATGAAAAGTTTTTTGTTCAGATAATCGTTTTTTTATTTAAACATTGATTTCGCTTCCGACGGTCAAGGATAAACTCATTACTGGAATAATGTTGTTAAGCATTCGTGTCATACAATGAATCATACTATGTCACGTTTCGGTGAATCATTCTCGTTTATTTCTCTTCATCGATAATTTAATTTAAAAATTAATTTCTTCATGCTGTATATATATGCTCGTGACGACAATATTATTAACACCAAAAAAATAAAACACTATTTTTACTGACTTCAAAAGGACGTTAAAAAACAACCTGCATTTTCCAAAGCTCACCTTGAATTCTTCTGTGACAGTAAATTACCGCTAATGTGCAATGGTTAATGGTGTTATTGTGGCATAATCCAGGCATAATTATACAAAGTTGACAGGAACAATGGTAGCGTTTCAAACGCATAATAATTACAGAGGTACCGTTTTAAAAATTGCAATTCTTAAAATAAAGTTCGCCTCTCCATAAAAATTCGCGCTTAAAGCGAAATGAATGGTCGGGCAGTTTTCTTTACCTTGTTCGCAATGCTCCGTTAGCTCGGGCAGGAAACCTCGAGGTAATGAAAGTGATTTCAACTCACCTGCAACAGAAATAAAATTTTTGTTTATTACTCAACCGATCGAACTATCTTACATTTATTTTGTACGTTCTTATTCTTATAAAATATCAAACAATTCGAAAAAGTAGAGTGTCAAATAATAACATGTGAGTACTATCCCATTAAATAATAGTCCTAAATAAAAATATAATAATTTGTAGTTTTGAGTAACTATTTGAAGTTATATATTTCTATGTCTCTTCAATCTTAAAGTGGTGATCGATGAATTGATTATTCCTATGGTAAGTCGATTTGAGTGGTTTTTGAGTTTACTTTTGTGGTCTGATGCGGACTATGTTAATTTCTTCTTTTACTGTTGGGATATTAAAGTCTTTTCTGATTACTTCATTTGTGATAAACCAAGGCGCATTTACTTAGTTCCGTAGAATTTTTGATTGAAATTCTTCAATAGTATCTATGTTTGAGTTGGAGGCGGTCCCCCATAATTTAATGCCATATGTCCATACAGGCTTCAATGTAGTTTTGTACTGAAGATTCCAATGAATTTTATTTCAATGTAATTTACCCAATTTCTGGTGAAATGAACATTTTTTTACTATTTAATTGTAAGCAAAATATTAGAAATTAATCTAATCCTCTCTTAAAAAATTAAATTTTTGCAGAAGCTATAAGTGGCATCCATAGACTTAAAAGTCACACAAAATTATATTGCAGTTATGCAAAAAAATATTTGGAAAAAGGTTTAAACGATATTGCTTCAAAATTAAAAGGCGTTATAAACGACTATTAGATCAATACCGAATACCCTAAAAGAAAAATTATTTATCTCGATGGTGTAGGCGACTGTGAAGGCCAAATTAAATTTGTGTACGAGGACGAGATGAAAAGAATAAATACAGCAATAAATAATACGCGCGAAACGCGTTTGGATTTTGCTAGTGAATATTAAAATTACACTGGTTGGCAAGGTGGTTAGAGGAGTTGATCATTATTTTGAATTATTTAATTTGATAGTCAGAAACTTTGTAAAACAATTACATTCAGTTGGTAGAAAATATTACGATGCTTCTGCTATAATAGATATTGAACAATATAGATTGCAACTGTGGCCTGAATATGTAATGTCAATAAGGTAGCATTAACAATCTGTCTTAATATGTACAAATCCTCTCTTAAAAAAGTGATGGCCTTTGTTGTGAAGGATTTAATAAATGCATCTGATTGGTCGTCTGGGTCGTTAGGTTCAAGAACCGCGAATAAGAACCGCGAACATATTTAAATGTTTTAATGTTTTATATTAATTATTATTATTATTATTATTTTATTATTATATTACTACATAAATCATATATGATTTATAATTATATAATATATATACTACATAAATCATATATTATTTTTATTAATATATTTAAAATGATAAGCTTACGAGTTTCATTGTTTCGCGGTCCTATTCCGTAATTCCCTTTTATAGTTCCATATAACCTATTCGTTCGCCGAGTTCGTCATACGCATTACGCAGATTCACGCGTTGGATTTTCAAGGATTTGCATCCGGCTGCATCGTTTCATTTATATAATGTAAGTATTTTAAAACTATATTTTACTGCTTTTCGTAAGTATACATTTAATAATATAAATTAAGTTTTCAAAATTTTTATTTTTTTCTTTAAAATTTTTCAGATAAAAAATCTTACGCAACAACGTTGGACACGTGTTGGTTTTCATTTTTGCATCCGGCTGCATCGATTATTTTTGGTAATGTAAGTCAGTTAATTTTTTTAATTTTCTTATTTAATTGTTTACATTAAGTTTTTAAAATGTTTATTTTTATTTTTCAGATCAAAACTACATAACTTGGTACAATGGCTGATAAAATTGCATTTTCGTTAGATGAGGATTTCGACGAGTTGCAGCCACAAGATAAGACAGTGTAAGTTTATTTTCTAATTTTTGTTTTTATAATAATAATATTGTTTTTTGTATATAATGCTTTTTTATATAGTTTTTCTATTTCATTTTTTTTTATATTTCTAGGGAGCTTGTAGGTTATGTGTGCATGCTGGAGCGTCCAAGTCAAGTTGGATCTGATAAAACCTATGACTTATTTAAATTTGGATTGAGCAATAACTCGAAAAAGAAGTGATGTGTCTGATATGGGGTAAAGATTTAATCCAAAAATATACTAATATTTCTATTAATAAGGTATTTTTATTTTACATTTTGATTTTTTACTAAAAATTCTATTTTATATTTTTTATGATATAATTTTATATGAATGATTTTTTTACAGATAATCCACATCGATGGAGGCCACTGCAGAACCTCGAAGTACCCTTATTTCCTTGAAAATAATGGATTTTTACCATTAGAAATAATCATACAAAAATCTACAGTCGTAAACTTCTTAGGCACACACGAACTCCCACTGGCATCTGCTGTCCCACCAGTGAGGGAAGTGAACTTTGAAGAAATTGCAGAATGTAAAGGAAAAATTTGTAAGTAATTTGAACAATTTATATTATGATACAATTAAATATTCAAATAAAATCTTTAATAACAATAACAAAATGAATATAACAATAACAAAATGAATAGAATGATTTCTTGACTACAGATGACTACAACAAAAAATATAGATATATATAAAATAGAATCTTTTCTTTAATTAACATACGCATAATTACAATAAAATATTTATTTAGAAATTTTTAATAACTAATGATTTCATGACTAGAGATGACTAGAACAATAAAAAATATAGGCATTACTACATAAACTTAACTAATTTTGTAATTTTAAGGCTATAAATGGATATTTAAAAACGGAATTTGCAGCGATGCCCAGTCATTATCAAACTTCGAGCTATGGCTGTGGTTCTATCACCAATGGGATTTATAAAATTACTGTAAGAATAAGCAATTATGAAAAACTCGATTTCAAAAAAGGATATCCAATCACAGTTGTGGGAGAAGTGAACACCATTGACAGTAATTATATCAATTATTTTAGTTTTTGGTAATCATAATCATAAAATTATTGAATTAATTTGAATGCTTTACAATTTCAGAGATACCTCTAACGATTACATGTAGAGATTCCAGCATGATAAGTAAAAGAGAAAATGTTGACCCGATGTCAACAGCAGACTTAATGAGAGGAATTAAACTTCATAAAAGAAGAAGCCCCCCATCATAAATCAAGATTTATACTTATATCTAACATTTGCACTTTCAATTTTCGGTTTAATAATTTATTGAAAAACTATTAAATATTATTTTTGTATTAAAACTGAAATTGTTCACAAAATGTTACTGTTTGATCATACATATTCTAACTTTTTTTTAAGAGTTATAAAGTTGAATTGCTCACAAATGTTACTATTCGATCATACATATTCTAACTTTTTTATTATGTTACGGTTCAAACATACGTATTCTAACTTTTTTATTTCTTTACTGTTCGAGCATGCGTATTCTAACGTTTTTATTAAAAAATATTGTAAAACTATTATTAAATACTAAATAGTATATCAACAATAGTTTTATATATATTCTGGTGATGCAAATAGCAAAGTATTACTTTTTCAGTATTTTTAAGTATTTTTAAGAGTTATAAAATTGAATTGTTCTCAAATATTACTGTTCGATCATTCATATTCTAACTTTTCTATTAAAAAGTATTGTAACACTATTACATATATTGTAAAACTATTAAGTACTAAATAGTATATCAACATTAGTTATATGTATATTTCTGGTCATACAAATAGCAAAGTAGAATTACTATTTCAGTATTTTTAAGAAATATAAAGTTGATTTGTACTTATAATCTATCTTCTTATTATAAATTTTCGGTTTAAGAATTTATTGTAAAACAAATATTTTTGTACCAATTTTGTAACAAAACTTCAATAAATTGTTCACAAATCTTACTGTTCCATCATTCGGATTCTAACTTAGATCTATTAAAAAACATTATACAACTGTTAAATACTACTTTTTGTTAAGTGAATGCATTTTTTGATTTCTAAATAGTATCATTTTTTAATTGTAATACATACATATAGCAAAGCATAATTACTGTCTAATTTTACGAATTTTTAAGAACTATAAAGTTGATTTATACTTATATCTATCATTTTCTACTCTAAATTTTCGGTTTAATAGTTTTTTTAACAATTTTTAGTATTTAAATCAATAATTTTGCTTGCTTCATTGCTACTAATATTCAAATCGTAAAAACGGCAGCCCTTTTTAAGATAAAGGATTACCAAGTTTTTATAGATTTTTATTAGATTTAATTTGAATGCAATTTTGACTAGAAATAATAACATGTATTCCCACACGCTCTCGATTCAACTCTCTTGCCAATATATGCTTCTCTGTCTTTGCTTCTTTTTCATTTATTATGTTGCTCTCTACTGGAAGTGCACGCGCGTGCTTGCAGAAAGGAGAGAGTGCAGTATATATATACTATAGGCGTATACGCCTTCGGGAGAGAGAGAGAGAAAGAGAGAGATAGAGCGAAAGAGAGAGCGTGGGGTAATGGAATGCGCGCGGCAGAGAAAAGGAGCTTGGTGAAATAATAGCAGTTACAGTGTCCACGCAATATCTCCAGATATAATATATTTTTTACAAGACTTTCATCATTTTGTGAGTATTAAGAATTTAAATTTTGATGTAATACAATTTAAATTTAAGCGAGCAGTTGTCTCTCGCACCCTGGCACACATGAGATCCTAACCTAACTTTTTCCTTTTGTAGTTCTCAAATCATGTCTTCAAAAGTAATTTTTTGCTATAAATCAGGTGCAATATAATACTTTATTGCTATACCTTTATTGCTATACACGGAAAAGTTCTTTTCTTATATTTGACAGTAATTATTTAGTATTTACAGAAAAAAAATACGTGCAAGAGAGATAGCTGCCTGGCTAGGACATTTAAATATTAAGTTGATTTTTTTTACATAAATTGTGTTTGTTTTTAGCTAAAGTTCATTTATTATGTTAATAATTGTACACGCAAATTAAGATTGCTTCATGAAGTTTTTTAATTCTAAAATTACACAATTTTTTTTGTTTTTATTTGTAATTCATTTCTTCTTAAATATATATAAATAAATTTCTGGTTAAATAAATATAAATAAATATTATTAAAACACAATTGTATGTTACGTGCACATAAACACCTCAAATTATATTAAATAACGATTTCATATTTATATAATTTTTGTTTAGAAATACAGCAGTAAATAAGGCAATAACAGCAGCCACCGGCAATTATTGTGTTCAACGCTTATACCAATTGTTACTTCAAATGGTATATTCTTTACAAGAAGACTGATTTAGTAAGTATAATTTTATTCTTATTTTTACACACAAATAAGATTGCTTCCATACATTCTAAAACTTTTTGAAATATAATTATTTACAGACACCTAACCACCTTTGATTACATTAAAATTATTAAATATTCATTTTTTAATTTGTTTTTTATTTTTCTTACAATAGAATCGAACCACTTTAAATACTTGCATATAATAATTTATAATATTAAAATCATAAAGTATTTTTTTATGCTAAATTACTAAATAATATTAAATGTAACCTGTTTTTTAGGATCTAAGTTCATAATTTTATTTTACACTCAATGCATACTTTATTAAGATGCAGATATCAAACAGTTGTTTACATTAATAGAGATTTCTTTAATACATATAATTCTGTCACAAATGTCAGAATTTGAATATAAATTTAATATTGTGATGGTTATTTGTCATGTCTTTAATACTCAAATATCTTCATAATTCATGACTAGCAATTGATTAACCTCTAATCTGATAAATTATGTCAGATTATGTCAGATGTGATGATATCTCTTTTATAATATATATTATGTTCTATCATTATTTAAGGATTATAACAATTTATTAACAGTATTATTTTTATTTGTATCAGGTCTTTTGAACGTCAACTTTTAGTGAGATGATTTAGTGAATCTATCATAGCAGTTCTTATGTAGTATAATATTATTAAATAAATATGTGGCTATTTTATGTACAAAACAATAAATACTCCTAACCTATACAATTACAATTATTATTACTTTTATTGCTTAAGTATAAAAAATCATACAACTGAAAATAAACTTGCAATCTATAAATAAATAAACTTACAAATTACAAATCAACTCTTAAACTGAAAATATACTTACAAACTACAAATTAATTTTTAAACTGAAAAACTGAAATTAAACTTACAAACTACAAATCAACTTACAAACTTCAAATCAACTTACAAACGAAAAATAATAAACTTGCAAACTACAAATAAACTTACAACTAATTTACAACAAACACCTATATTACAGATATTATATTATTTCAAATTTTACAATAAATAAGTTTATTTGCTTCTTTTACACTACAATCATTACTTTCTTTTAAATCCTACATCATAATTAGTATAAATATATTGTTTCTTAATTCTGTATTAATATAATATTTATCAATAAAACTGCACTTCTCTAATTAAATTTTCATTTATTTTAAATCTACTTTTTATCGCCAAGAATAAAAGAATATACAACTTTATTACAAGTCCACCTATCTTTATCAGAATATAAATATATTATTTTGTCTATTTATCGTCCAATAACATTAAAAAATGCCTCGCACACGGATTATTCGCACTGAAGAAGAAGAACGCATATATCAACAAAATAGACGGGAAAGAATAGTTGAAAATCAAAGGCGTAGGCGTCAGGCTGTGCGTAATGATATTATCGATGAATCAAGAAATCGACCTATACTTCAGGATTATTTAGGTCCAATGAATATTTTATGCATACATTGTAACGCAAAGCATTTTGTTGGAGAAAAAGTTTCAAATAAAGGCTTTTCTTTTCAAGACTGCTGTAGTCATGGAGCAGTTGTTTTAGAATCTACACCTGTTTTTCCTAAAGATCTTTTGGATTTGTTTAATGGCTCTCATACTCAATCGAATAATTTTTTTCAACATATACGCGTATACAATAATTCATTGTCATTTGCTTCTTTCAATGCTAACTTAGTTAATTTTCCTTCAAGACGTTCAGGACCATATTGTTTTAAAATTCAAGGACAAATATATTACCAGATTAACACTGCCTTTTATCCACAGGACAATGACACTCCATCTTATGGACAATTTTTCATTATTGATCCACTAGAAGCTATAAATTTAAGAATGGAACAAAATTCTGGCTTTCAATATGAAACGTTAGAAATCTTAGAACAAACAATTAGAGAAAACAATATATTTGCTAAATCGTACGAAATGATGAAAGAAGAAATAAATAATCAACAATCCTTAATTAACGCTGGTGATCCGGTGCCAGAATTACAATTATTATTTACATTAAAGCCAGGCACTGATAGGCGACGATACAACTTTCAGCGAACCAATGAAGTAGCTGCTATATTTACTACAACGGCTGATGGCGAAATTCCTGAGTCCTACGTAACTATTCGAAACAAAAATACAAAAAATTTACAATATGTAAGTACAATGGACCCCAACGTTGAACCATGGGTTTATCCATTATTTTATCCATACGGTACTCAAGGATGGCATCAAAATTTACGACGCAAAAGTAGGAACAATGACGTTAATAATCGACGTGTGACGCGTTTAGCTTATATAAGATATAAAATAGCTATTAGACCGAATGAATTCAATCCATTCATTTTAGGACATAGATTATTTCAACAGTATGCTGTAGATGCTTATGTACAGATTGAAAAAGATAGAATTACATATTGTAAAACTCATCAAAAGGAAATTAAGGCAGATACGTATCAAGGGTTGCATGATTACATGCAAAATTCAGCTAATGATATGAATGGACAAGTTGGAAAAACAATAATTCTTCCATCAACTTTCATTGGTTCACCTCGCCACATGCAACAATGTTATCAAGATGCAATGGCTTTAATTAATCGTAAAGGTAAACCTGATATTTTTCTTACAATGACCTGCAATCCCAAATGGCCAGAGATAGTAGAAAATCTGTTACCTCATCAACAGGCTTCTGATAGACCCGATATTGTAGC
>UCOL01000849.1:0-49338 GCA_900474335.1 Ormyrus nitidulus | reverse complement strand
AAATAGCTCAGTGGTAAAGAGCTTGCCTGAAAAGATCAAGGCTCTGGGTTCGAATACGGGCTCAGGAAAATTTTTTTTTTTTTATTTTTTCGTAGTTGAAATCAAGTCAGATAAGGCTTTATTTTGAGAAAAATTCATAAATTCCTGGGACAAGGTCTAAGCATAGCTAAAGCAAAATTTGGTAAGTATGGGATAGTGTCCATAGCCATACTTCTTAAACTATACTTTTGCTATACTGCTCCAATACTAAAATTTTTACACGGGGATCTGCTTGCGAATGAAAAGTTAATTGGCGAGTTGTCGCGATTTGCTGGTTTAAGACTGGTATTTATGATAGGGATGCGAATAAGGTCATCTGGAATATTTTAATTACAATAATATTTGCAGTTGGAAGTATATTGTGCGTAAAAAGAACAAGTCTTTTGTGATTTTACATCAAATCACTCAATTAATATTCATAAAAATAATAAGCGATCGATTCTTGCCTGAGGCAGTTGAGGCATCGGTTTATTTACTTAGAGGTAAGCGCCGGACTTTGCTCCCCCGAGACGAGGCAGCTAACATTTTCAAAAATGTTTACTGGCTGTTTCGGTGGCGAGAATGGAACTTGTTGACCGCAATTACCCTATTAAGTGTTCCAAAATCTACTGACTATAGTTAATCCTGTCGCTAATAACCGAAAGGGGGATGAGACAGTTAAAAAAAAAAGAATCTTAATTAATCGCATGAGCGCTTTCAATTTTAATAGAAAACTCATTATCCGAGCTTAAGTCATCGATTCGATCGAGAAAAGCGTCATTCAATGTTGATCTTTCGCGTTGGTTTCCCGGTAGTAAAACTAAAGTGATTAAAGGCCCGCGAGGCAAAAACGCTAATCAGCGAAGAGATGCGAATTTTTACGAGTTCGCGGGCTGCAGAAAAATCGCGTCGAATCGATTCTCAGAACGACTTTCGTCACCTTCTTACTTGCAGGTAGATTTTATGCACTCTATTTTCGGCTGGTCTCCGTTTACTGTGCCCGGATTATTTTGTTCCTTTAATAAGTCTTGTTTATAGGGGGTTTTATAGTAATTGCTTTATTTGTCTTGGAGAAGGAGTGATTCATGGATCAGGTATTCCTTTATTTTTCAAGGTTTCCGTCAAGTAAAAGGGACTTTTTATTCAGTTTTAAACTCAATTTGAATTTTTATCTTCAAAATTACTATGGAATTTTATAATCTTTTTTATTACCGAAATTATAATTCTAATAAATTACTTTATTTGAAGTAACCTGTTTCTAATGTAAATTAATGCATTATTTCGAATGGGTCGCTGCTTTCCAAGGTAGTTTTCATTTCATAAATTCAAAATTTTAATAATTATTCTATGACTATACGTATAATTAAAAAAGTCAGAAAGCCTCTTATTTAATAAAATAATAATAAAAAAAAGTCAGAAAGCGTCTTATTTTTAAGCACTAATACATAATTGACTAAAATAACCTACGATCACATTTGATAAATTAATAAACTGTTGACGTAATTATTAGTTAATGGCTGTTTTAGCTACGTTTACAAACAACTTTATATTCTTAAGTCATCCAAGAATTCCAGTAATGAGTTTTCCATCGGTGCTAATTGTGTTCAGTTATGCTGTCAAAATTCTTCGCGTCATCTTCTTCAGAACTACGTAGAAAAAGTGTCATGAGGTAAAAAATATACAAATTTCAAAACTGCACGATGAATCGATGAATTATGTTTCCAAAAATAAAAAGGAAATCAATTTAACAGTTAATTATGTATCACTGTACCATTAAGTTTCAATTATCGACACGATGATTAATTAAAAATCTGTTTATTTCTTAGCTGGTAATAACCTTTGATCAAGGAACTACAAAGCAGGTTTACTCTCATCCGCGATTTGCAAGCCCCGAAAGACATTTGCCTAATAAACATTCTTCTCTTCTAAAATCTCGTGACTATAATGACTTACGAATCTCCCGGCTTATCTCTAATGACCAAACGTCGATGAAATAAAAAGCCGTCGATTCCCGAATCACGTGTCAAACATAATATAAGTAATGGCCAAACAGGTTCGCCAATTCCGAAATAAAGTTTACCCGAACGACATCACGTCCCGTCTTCGTGATTATTCCCTCCAATTTTCTTCCGCGAGCCAAGTAACGGACACCTGCGGATTGGAGGTACATCGGTAGCTAATCAAAAGGTGGAAGGTCAACGCTCGTAGCTACGAAGGCGAGGCCGGCTATCATAAATAATTCCGTTTGATGACGAATATCCGTCCGAGAGCATGTGAAAATTTTCCGATGGTGTTATGCGTTTTTTTTTGTCGGGGCTAAGCTCGTTCGAAAAAAAAAGTTGGCGAGAGCGGAAAAATTCCCGTGGATCGGTCAAGAAAGCTTTCCGACATCCCTGGAAAATTTTCGGTGAAAGATTTGGAAAAGAATTGTTATTTTAACTGCGGCACTATACTCGTTACAATGGAGAAATTGAAATCGAGGTCAATGTGCATCGGAAAGATTTTTCTGGATTTGGAAATCATTCGAACTTTGATGAAAATATTTATTGCCATTGTTAAAAAGATCAAAGCTCCGGAATAAATATTAAAATCTTCTTAAAATCGTTATTCGAATAAATTCAATGAAAACTTTAAAAATGTGTTAACAATTCATTTATGGGTCAAAAACAAATTTTACTCACTGTCTAACAAATTGTGTTATGTAAAAACTCTAATTTTGTACATGTATTAAATACTTTTATTAAAATTCTAATAAACTTTAAAATTTTAAGTCAATTAAGTGTTCTGAAGGAAATAGAAAAAAAGAATCAATTGTATCTTTTTACTATTGGGTAAAAAATTGTTTATTGTTTCAAATTTCATTGAGCGCAAAAGCTTTGAGAATCTTCTTTTTCACGCCGATACCTCACCTTCATTAGAATGATGATAAAAATGAAGCAATCATTCATAAGAAAAAGAAAGAAGTCGACATTGACTCTTCAACCGCACGTGTCTATAAGCTTACTATTTACGGTCGTTTAAAAAAAAACCCCTTCTGTCGAATTAACGCATCCAAAGGTCAAAGATAATATCGAATAAATCAAAAGTATCCGCCGAATAAGGCACAATATATCAATTTCCGACTCGGCAATACGCAAATCCTCTGCTTTCGGGAGCTGGAAGGCAGGTGGTGTGTCGTCATTGACTTCCCGAAAAGCTTTCGGACCGTGACAAGTGGAAACGTCACGGGCACATTGTAAGCAGACGAACGTACGTCACTGCACGTCGTAAAAGTAGAGGGGAAATGGTGTTGCGGCGCAGCGCCGCGCTATTAAGACACTCTCGGTGCGCATAATTAACAAGCCAATGCGAACGATAATGATCGGAATTGTATATGCTGTGTTCTGATTTTTGAATATTTTGCAAATGAAATTTGGAGCAGTAAGCATTGAGGATGGAGAAATAACGAACTATGAAGCGGAAATTTAATTCAGCGTCTAAATTTTGAAATTCAATCGATTTTAACGCTGAATGGAAAACAAAAATTCCACGATTTGCTAAAATGTTTCCAATCTTGCAAACAAACATTCAATTAATTTTAGTTTTTATTTTAAAAAATGAACGAATAAATTTCAGAAAGTGAAATCGTATTAATTTGTATAATAATTTTATTGCTGATTGAAAAATGGTAAAATTATATTTATACAAACTTTTCAAAAGCAGCTTATTTTTCGTAATTCTAATCGAGAACACATTCATTAAACCTGCAAAGTTGCAAAAAGATTCAATTAAAAATATTATGTCACCAACTTGTCTGTATTCATTTTTCAATTTCATAATGTTTATGAAGCAAAATTTTAATTAAAAATAAAAATATAATGTATGTATAAAAAAAATATTTTTTTTTTTTAGGGTTCCTATGTTATGAATACTTGATTTATTTGGCCCAAATTACTTAATAATATTATGATTTTTTGTGTTGTAACGGAATAATATAAATTCGTGAATTAATATAAACAAATATTGGCGTGGAAATTAATTTCAACATTGCATGAATCCTTAGATTATATACAAATAATCAAAAAATATCTGTATTATTCTCTTAACATTTTTGTAAATAATAATATTCTTCCGGGTTTTCTGTTAGCAAAGATCGATTTTCGAACTTTAGATATTTCACGTTCTGTCTTTTTTCAGCAATCAACATATATTTTAATTGCGGTACTTTTGTAACCTAATTTTTATTTTAAATAATGCTTTAAGCTAGAACATCGTCAAAGAACTTAAGTATTAGATTCTCAAAGTGGAATATTTAAATTTGTATATGAATAAATTGTGGAAAATTGCTCTTATAACTACTATTAATCTACTATAAATGTTTATCTCTATCTAAATTGGTTTCATATGAGAAAAACTTAGCGTTGCATCGTATTGCCTTGAATTTTCTAGTAAGTTTCGGTCTATCAAACGTCTGAAGTTTGCTTTATGAAAAATATATTCGCATGTAAATTAAATTCCTTAATAAGTATGATTACGTACAGAACTGTATTATTAATACCTTGTTAAGGAGATTAATAAAAAAAAAAACAATCAACTTTGTTAGCGTTATTTAAAAAGAACAATCGGAGAAACGAAGAAGATTCATAAAAATAAGTATCCGGTAAATGTTTTTTTATTTGAAATGGTGACATGTAGGGTCAAACGTTTTGCGTCACATGAACGTGTTTCGATTTTGCAGAATCTGTCGCTCGCGCTCATAGACAAAGAATGCAGACTTGCAAATTTTGGAAGAATTTAACTTGCTAATTTAAGAAGTGAACTTAAACTTGGCAGTCACTTCCATTGTTTGTCTAATGGGTTTTCTCACCGCTTAACTTGTATTAGTTTTTGCTTTTTTTCTCGTATTTGAAATTCGGATTTGATCTCTCTGTCACTTTGAACACCTCGAACGACGATGATTTCTTACGTAACTGTCCGTTTACTAGGTCAGTAGTTGATTATATCACACGAGCCATATACTTTTTAGTCCAGTTGAATAATTTATCGAAAATTTGAGGGTACGCTCAGAAAGTAGTTTTGAACCGAACTAAGATGATACCAATTAATAGATTATTACAATTGTGCATTTTTTATATTTATTATTTTTATACATTTCAATTAAAAAGGATTGCTTGTACCGAGTATTAATTGGTATTATGTGTCTTTATTTCTCTTGAATAAAGTAGCAATTCGGAAAACTTTTTTAAGAAAAGAAGGAAAAAACAGTATATTTCTTTACTTCTCTTGATGGAGGAACTATTTGGCGAAAAATTTCTATGATAAAAATCCCATACGTCAAAGCTATTAAAAAAGAATTCTTTTTGAACAAAATCGACTTGGAAAAAGTTCATTTGAAATATTTACGCCGTCTGTTATAACATTTACAATATAATTACAAATAATTATTTGCAATTAATAATAATTACAAACAATTATTAATGCGATAAGCATAAAATTATTGCGATAGTTATTGAAAAGCAAAATTATACATTATCATAAGTTCTCCGATAATTTATTCTTTCTCTAATTGTACAAAGAATCAGCGAACTGTCTGCTTATCAAAATATTAACCCGCTCTTTACTAACCACTTTACTTTGACACTAAGAAACACCCATTCCTTCGGCGACCACTAAGAGACCCGCAAAATTCCCGAGAGAACTTCCCGAATTCCAGAGATTCCCCCAAAATTTCCCGCTCGTCGACTACATCCTCAAAGTATATAGGAGCTTCTGTCTCACCAGCCGAGCCCGCGGAAGGGGGGCACAGGGGAGTAAGGAATCGGTACGCGATGCGTAGGCATCGACAGCCAGCAGACACGAGTTCTCGGCGTCCGCGGCCGCGGGCGGGTGGGGGGAGGAAGGAAGAGGTGGCCGGGGGGGACAGCAATATGGCGCCGTCGGTTAAAGGCAATGCGCGGCCCGCGCCGCCGGCAGTCCGCGCTCGAAAGAACCGCCGAGGATTTCTCACTCTCGCTCTCTTTTTCCCTGCCGCTGCCGCTGCCGCCGCCGCTGCTGCTGCTGCTGCTGCTTCTCTCCCTCTCTCGGCCACTCTTCGCGAAGCGCGCGGGATTTCGGTGTTGGTGCAGCGAAGTCGCGCAAAGATCGGCATCTGGGATTTTTATCGGTGCGCGCGGACAGACACCGCGGAAAGTGAACCGAGGAGCTGAGACACCTGTGACTTTTGGCCCCCGGGAGTCCGACTGTGTTTTGTGGACTATTTTAGTGGAGAGAGAGAGGAGGAGCGCGTGATAAAAAACGCCGCCCGAGAGATCGGTAAGTGGATCTGACCGATCGACGTTTTTCGATTGGTTGAGTATTATTTTTTTCGGAAAATTTGGCTTTTTACTTTTGAAAATATAGGCAGCTTTTTTGGTAACAAGATATCTTTCGATTACTTATTTCGGCAAGTTCTCGCTGGATCTTTGTTTTGATGACAATCTTTGACGAATCATAAATTTCGTGTTAAAAAATTTAAATCGCGATATAAAAATCAGCATAGCTTTACGTTCACTTTATAATCTATACAAGTAAGAGTAACTTTACGCTTTTTATGAAAGATGTCTTATTAACATTGTAAAAAAAATAATAAAAACGCGTAAAACTATTAGCTGCTCGAAAAATAAAATCAAACTGTTTAAATTTTCTGCTCCGTCTCAGAATTTCGAAACGTTTCATTTGCCCCTTTTCGAAATTTTGAATGTACATAGTTTCAAAGTAAACACGTTCACCTAACATTCCAAATATTCTCGTTAAAGTTCCTTCTGTTACAAACTAAAGTCTAAGACATCATCTTACAACCTGGAAGAAAATAATAAAAGAAAAAAAAAAGAGAGACCCTTGAAACGAAGCATCACCAATCACAGCACTAATTTTCACGTCGTCGCAAAGTTCATTACTCAAACCGTTCAAATTCGCTCTAACCAGCCAGTCAGAAAATTCGAGCGTCGACGAAGCCCCCAGGACAGATGTCTCGTCTTTTTTTTTGCGCAAGAAAAGTGCAACAGCCAGATAGACGGTCTGTCGTCCTCCTCCGCCTCCTCCCGTCGTTTTCCACCGCCTCTCGCGAGCTCAGCTCTCGCTATAATACATTTTCTAATCGCGTACGTAGCCGCGACACAATCGCCCCGGTTGCGCAATGCGCGGAGCGAGACACTCGATACGGCCGATCGAGCGTCGCTGTTAGCCTCTGTTTTCTCGGATAAGCGGGAATTCGGGAAAGCGGAGCTTCGTTTGGATTTGTGGGTGCTGATTTTTTTTTTCTTTTAAATCGCGGCGTTTTCCGAATACAAAAGAATAACGTTGCATAAATGGCCTTTGGAAAATTCTTTGTTTCACCGCGGAAACGTTGTGTCTTTGCTATTCATGTTTCGCACAATGTATAATAGTCAAAGTCGTTTTCGCCAGCTAAAAGTGCCGCTTTTTATTTCGAAGGAAAATTTAATTTGGAGAACTTGCATTCGCAGGATCTAAATTAGCGTTACGAAATTTCGGTATTAAAAAATTATTTATGTAATAGTAGACCAGGAATTGAGGCTGTAATTCGACAGTTATGGTTTTAAGTAGAGTTAATTTTATTACCGCGCGCCGAGAGAAAAGATCTTTCATCCGGTCTTGAGAATTCGCGATGGATCCGTCAAGAGCGGTGGAATTTTCTGGAGTGCGTAATAAAGGTTAAACGAGACGCGAATTTACGTTGGGGGGCCTCATTGCATGCAGAGATGGAAATGTGAACTTTTGCGTTTCCTTAGCGTTTGCGTCCGAGATCGCGGCTTCGAATCAACCGGAGAGCCACGAGGAGTATATTAATAAAATGGCAAAACTGCTTTTTGAGTACGCCAACGACTGAAATGCTGCTTTGCGCGTGCGAATAATTAGGCGCTGAACCAAAACATTTTACGGAGGTATTTGAAAGTCGGCGCGCGTTCGACCTTTTTTTTTGGACGAAAAGTATACGTTCGATCGAGAATCTATCGGAGACAGATCGGTTCGAAAATTTTTGCTGAAATGCAATTTTGACTCGAGACGCGTTTAATGGTCAACGTTGACGTTTCGTTCGTCACTTTTTCTCTCGTAATTAGACGCAATACATCACTGGACGGAGAGCGACGTTTGGCTCGGCTCAGAATTTTCGGGGGAATTGCCATAGGTTCATGATATTCGGTGGCCCGGTATCGGTAAGAGCGAAGGGAATCTATCCGGACTAGGAATTCAAAGGCACAGAAACAAGCGACTCTGTGCCGAACGCATGTACTTTGTTTGCCAAAACGGATAACTCCCTTTTGCCGTTGAGCGACTGCATAGGAAGTACAGACAGAGTTAAACGAGGTTAAAAAATATTATATACCTCACGCGATGAGTTGAAAATAGAAATCTGCCGGAGCTTTGTAAATTCAACTCGTTCGTCGCGATGCACCTAAAAAAGAAGCAGCCCGGTCCGCGCTCCAACGCCACGCGATCGGTCACTCCGAGCGCCAAAGACGTCACTTCGTATTTTCATTCCTAAATTATCAACCTGCGCGTATCTCTTTGTAAGCGTTATTAAAAAAGTCGCCGAGAAATCCCGGAGTACCGTCTTCCGCGCACTCGACAAAACGGGCCCCGCGCCGAACCCTCCGTCACGATCCGAAAACTGTCATCGCTAAGTGATTCAAGGCATCCCGGCGATAAAAGCCGCGCGTGCCTCCTCCGTCGGCCGTGTCCGCAGGCTCGCGAGCGAGGCAAAAACGGCTCGCGGAAATTTCAATAACGACGCGACGAATTATCTTTACATTCTTTCGCGCGCTCTCCGGCCGTAATGAACGCGTCCGCGGAGTTCGCTCGGTGCGCACGACAGATGATAGTAGACATTTTCCTATTTTTCTTTTACTTTGGGGGCGGGGGGCATTAAAAGTTTTACTGCCCCGCGCGCGGTTTTACGGGCGACGCGGCGAGCGAGAATCGATATAGCTTCATCCTTGCTCTAAAAAAGTGTCGGTGTTGGTTTACGTTTTATTTTCTCGAAAGTTTATGCCTTTTTTAAGCGAGAGAGCTGCTTTTATATCCTTTGAAGATTATCTGCTTTTAATTTACGGTATTTCGTGCTCGATGTATATGTACATTGTATCGATGATTTAAAATTGTAAATGATATTCTTTTATGGGTCCGCGAAGACCAACGACGATTGATAATAAAGAAAATGCTGGAATATTTTAACTTAACATATTTTTGTAATTGCGTATAAATGTAAAATAATCACTTTTTCTGCAATAATTAATTTCTGCGTGTATCAGCGTTGAATGATTATAACTAATAAGTTGTCATTAGGATACTAACTGTATTTATTTACAATTGGCTAATACCTGTAGGTCACCGTTGTCGCACGAAAGTGGAGACTGCAACTCTACTGTCCCGTCGAAACTCATTCAACAAATAATATAAAAAAACCACGTGGCACAACGCACCAATTATTTCCCTCCTAAAATTAATCACCAGAAACGGACATTGCGATCAATATACTTTGCGCAATCCCCGCAAAAACAATCCATCAGTGTCACTATCCCACCGACGTACAAAAAAAACCAACAAAACAACAACCCGCGCATATTCCTTAATGCCTTTTCCGACCGCGGGAGGGGCAAGTCTTGCGTAATATAGATCGGCAGCCGGCGATCGACTTCGAATCCGCGCGCTCGAGAAAAATCGGCCGCAATTCAGGAGGAAAATTTTGCGCTCGGAGATATACGAGAAATCGGCAGCGCGCCGCGCGCGGCTGGCCGCGCTTTATCGTGTCGCTCGAGATGCATTTGAGCGATAACTTTCGCGGATCGCAATTCGGACATTTGTCATGTACGGCGGGGGGACAAATTGTTTTAAACTGTTTGATCGAGATAAAGGAGGGTATAACGATTAGTCTGAAACTTGTTTGCTCGCCGCTGAGTTTTGCAGATTCAACGATTTCTCAAATAAAGAGATAATTATCAATTTTTCGAGCATTTCCATCATGGTACAATTGACTTTAATCAATTCGCTGATTCATCAAGCGCTTCTTTACAGCAAGCAAATTAATAACCCGGCCACCATATCAGGCACTCGGGAATCACCGTTTCCCCGTCGCTATATTTATTTATTACAATGCAAACGGTGGCACGCGCGGAATACGCGAATCCGATATAAAAAAAAGAACTCGCGGAAAAGACTCGCCGCCGCGCTCCGACCTCCCGACGCTGCCGATGCCCTTCGTTATTTTATTTTTTTTTCTTTCTTTTCCGCCGAGTCTCTCTCGCGCGCGCGGAATTTCGCATGAGGCGCAGAAAAGGATTTCTATACAACGCGTCGCGAGTCGCGTCCGAGGAGGCGCCAATATATTCAAACGTTTACGTTTGCCATTAAAAAGCGCGACGAGAAGGTTCTCCGTGACTGCGAGCGAAAGACTCCATTGTCCAGGAAGACTCGGAGGAGCTTGGAGGAGAAAAATATTTGCTCGCTCTTGACCGATGCTCGCGGAGCTGGAGGAATTCAGGATTTCCGCGGGGATTCGAAAAGATTTCATTTTTTTTTATGTAGAAAACTTGGTTGTTGCCGTTTCCTTTATTGTTGGGAAACCATAAAATTAAGAACTTTGCACAATTACATTTCGTGCACTCGAAATATAGGAGATTCTCGAAGGCTCGTCGCGTAATTATTCTTCCAAAAACCAACGAGAATGAAGTAATGAGGCAGAATTTATTGCCGCCCGAAAAAAAATGGAAAGTGCATCTTGCCTAAAAAGTTTTGCTAAATGGCAAGACTAACGAAATAAAAAGTCCGCGCACACATCATAATCGTTCCGGCTCCGTAATCGCATATTTTATTCAAATGAGAGGCCGAATCGACTCCAAAAACCTCGAACGGTCGTGTTTGCCTATGCAGATTCTTACAAAACGACGTATATATCACATTTCCGTCCGTCGAGAAAGAAATCGAAAACAGCGAAATGAAATTAAAACTCGGTCGCGAGCCGCGAGTCTAAATATTTTTACTGAAACCGATAAAAATAAAAGAAACTCGCGCAATGAGAGGACAATGGTTTTATGCGGACGTAAAACTTGTTGTAACGACCCGCGCAATCGCGCCGCTTCCGATTGTGTTTTCGCATTGTATCGTAACGATTGTTATGGCACTTTCGATCAATGAATTCGCGAACTCGCTGCATAATGGATCCGTCCGCTTTTCTTCTTCTCACTTTTTTAAGCCGCTTTCGACTCTTTCGTCGGTCGGACGTAAATAATATATGTGACCGGGACGTAATCGCGGAGAAAAATTGTACCGCTGCAGACGTGTGCATGTGCAAATAAATGAAAAAGCAGAAACTTGTGAATAAATAAAGAGAGTCTCGAGAAACTCGACTGATTAAAAGCGAATTATGTTGCGAACGAACGGAGCTGCATTGGAATGAATTACGGCGAGCGAAGTTTATTCAGCGTCAGAGGTAAAAATTTTACTTCCCGATGTCGCAGAAAAGTTACCGGCCGATAAAGCCAACAGTTCGACATCGCGACTCGATCAAAACTACAGAAATATTATCGGAGTGTATATATATAGTATGTATATACACTTGCGACTGCCAAAAGAACTCCACTTCAATCAATTAAAGCACCGCCCAGTAAACTCGTCGAATAGATAATTGGATTTCATTCTCTCCTGGAAGCACTGCGTTCGCAGTGCGGGAAATTGTGCACATGGAGGTGGTTTTACGGGCTCGGCGGTAGTTTCGGGATTGATTTTTTCGAGCTTCCTTGTTTTTTTTTTTCGCTCTTTGCCGCGGCGTTTCTCGACTACACCTTTTTAGGTTCTCGTTTCACGCGGGAGCCTCCGGCCTCCCGAAAATATATTAGGCTTCCTTCGAGTGGCGTCGCCTCGAGAGAGACTCGATCTCGACAAATTGGATTAGGCGCCGATCGTGTTTGACATTGATTTCATACCTGTTACGTTCGAGAATTCAGGTTGCGACGTTGTTTTTTTTCTTTTCTTTTCAGGCTGCTAAGGAAGGTTTTTGTCGCCGTTGGTGACAATAAAGCGGACTTGTTTTGCTCATTACGAGCCGGCGATTAAGTAATTTTTAGTAGTTTATTTCCTTCTTCGTTTCGCAACCATTGTTGTCGTTGGAGTTTTCTGGAATAGCGCCGCGGAGTGCACGAATTAAACAAAACTTTTACGAAGCACACGTGCACTTTATCCTACAATTACGAATAATAAGGTACGTTCTCCAATCTTGGATTTTTCTTCAAAAAAGCTTCCCCCCTCAAACACCATCCTTCGTCTTTCAGAGTATAATTCCCGCGACTCTCCGCGCGTCGAATGCAGAAAATCACCTCTCGATTCGCCAAAACTCCGATCCCAAGATCGGCCAGTCCCTCCCTCCCCCCGCCGATGACTCAGTCCAGAAAACTCGCGTTCCATCCGCGGCGCGAAGCAAACTCCTCCGGGGCATATCTTTCAAGCTCGTTGCGCAAGATAGCCGCTGCGACTCGGTATATATCCTTTTATCCTCGGGGCGATGCTCGCTAATCCGTGTCTAGGTCGCGTGCATCGAATCGATTTCTCTCTCTCTCCCCCCTCTTCGGGGATAAATAGTGAATGAGCCGTGCAGCGTCTTCGGCGCTATTGTCTCGCGGGTTATTGGGGCGTCACGTTCGATTGGCAAATGATACAGTTCGAAGGCACTCTCGGTTCGCGGCTGCAATCGCGCTCTGCTTTGCGTGGCGATGCATTTTTCAGGGCGCCTTGCGAGACTACATATACCGGCTGTAATTATTCGGGGGGGAGCTTGGATCGATTCCGAGTAAAATAACTTATTGCGATTTTCCGCGGCGGATCGCGGCTTAATTGCTAGAAGAGATTGAAAGCGCGGCTTGGCTTTTCCGCGTGAGAGAGAGAGAGAGAGAGAGGAGGGGAGGATATTCCGCGGATGTGGGATTGGCTTACTTTATGATAAAAAGAAGGAGAGTCGACTCCCTCGTGACTGCCATTTCAGTTTGCCATTCGGATTGTGCAAGATGCATTGTGATGTGCCGCGAATCTGACGACACGACGGTGAATCACTTTTGCCGACGGACTCGACTCCTCTATCATTGAGGCCTCTGGAGTGAAAATTAATGTCAGATTTTTCTAAAGGCTAAACGAGTCCCTCGAGAACTCTGTACGGTTAATTATTGAAAAGAATGTTTTATAACAATAATGCTTGAACGGAGCGAATGAGGAACGATAATTTATAAGACAATCGCGCGTGCATATTTAATGCTAGTTAATATTGTACAACTTTGATCATTGCAACATGTTGCTTCGAGTAATCGAATATTTTCATACAATTTCTCGAGACTGCAAGCTACGATTGTATATAGCAAATGATGTACTTCCCAGTTTAATTTATAACGCTGATTTACATTTTTCTATTAAAGGAAAATTTAATTTCACCAGCGCTTTTTTTTTTTTAAGTTTTTAAAAGAAAAACGTTAAGAAAGCACGCAGCGGAAAATGAATTTTAACATAACAATGACCAAAGTCTAAAAATATACCATCGACCTCGCTTTCGCAAAAACCGTCCAAAATCCGATAAGAAAAGCCATCAGCGCCTAATAACATCGCGAATTAGGAAACCGAGCCCGGCGCGAAATGAGACAGTCGGGCACGAAAAAGAAAAAAAAAAGGCGAGGACGGAAAAGCGGGCTGCGCGCCGCTAAGTGGCAGGCCGCGACGCGCGCGTTTACTAAACTCGGCGGCGGCGGCGGAGCGCCGTTAAGAAACGGACTTTAATACAAGAGAGCCGGGAAAAAGGCTTGCGTAACGAAGAGATTCCTTCTTTAGTCGCTCCATCTGTCTCCGGAGCTTTGGCCTATACAGCCTAAGAGCCGGCGTTCACCGCGCCGCGCGGCTCCGATCCCAGCCGCAGCTGTAAATGCACTTTCGCTCCGGCGGCGGAGAGCGAATTTTAAGACCATAGAGAGGGCCGACAGATGTGGGTGTTGTTGAAGCTGCCTTTTTCTTCCGCGGAGACGCCGGCTGCTCTCTGCTCTCGGGATTTTGATCATTGGCCGCGGGAGAGCTGCGGATTTAGAGTGCCTTTCGAGCTAAATGACGGATGGAATTTCGCGGGAGAAGAGTGGATGAGGCTGTTTCTTTAAATCATGCAGTGCAGTTATTGCCGAGGATTTATTCGAGTGTCGCTGCTGTGAAAAATTTGTTTCGCGATTAAATTAGTCTTTATGGCAGTCGATTTGCATTGATTAGCATTAGATAGTGGCAATGAAAATTAAAAAGTTTCAATGATGACATTAAGTAGCTAAGGAAAATTATAAAGATAATATAGTTTACACCTTCGAGTTCATAAACAAAATACTCGCGTTGAGCGCCGACTTTAAAGATAGTAAATAAACGATGCAGGAATGTTATCCGGCGTGCAACTGCGGCCGCAATCAAACTCCTCGCGGTACACTGTCTCATTGTTTGTATAATTCTTGCAATATTTGAACTCCAATCTTACGTAAATCCCTTCTTAAGTGAACTTTATTATTTCCATTGAGCCGCGGCAATTTAACGTCGCATTAACAATATTGACACGGTATTTTTAAGCCCTCGTTACACAAAACCTTCTCCAAAACCGTCCGCAAACAAAGTGCGCGCGCCGTTTCGTACGAAAAAAAAAAAAAAAAATCATAGCCGACGTCTATATAATAATTATATTTATTCGCGCCGAAAGGAAAGGCTGCCGCGCTCCTTCGCGAGCGATCCCGATTTTTCGCGGCGGCGACAGCGGAAAAGGGAAAAGAAAAGTCTCGATCTTTCTTCCCGCGAGAGTCGTTCAGCTCGTACGCGCATTTACACTCCTCGAGCGCTCTCGGACAATTTTTGCATAATCGCGCCGAGGTACGTAATGTTTGCCCAGGCCCCAGAAGACGTTTGCCGCGGCCGGAGCCAAGGAAAATACGACGACGCGATGCTGTTATAGTATGGGCGTAATTCTGCGGGCTCCGAGCCTATTGAAAAAACCGACGGTATTATGTGGCCCAAAGTCAAATTTTAACGCAATTTTTTTTGCCTTGCGCAACGGACGCAATAAAGGACGCTTGATCAAATAGAGGAATTCGTGGGTTAGACGCTGGTTTTCTTTCCTCGAGGAAAGGTAAACAGCGGGGCACGGTTTTGTTTGATTTATATTATAGCTGACTCGAAAAAAGTCCGAGCACAAAAACGGTCTTCTTTGCGCGGCTTTTTTTCCAAGACGCTAATTGACGTCGCTTACTGTTTTTTTCGAGGCGCATAATCGACGTCGATTATCGATCGTCGATCCTTCCTCCTCTCCTTCGGGTTTAGTAGGTCAAAAGCGAATCTCTCGCGCGTTCATCCCTCGAATCCACGTCGACGCAGCGACACGCGTCAATCGACGTCGAATTTACGATACGATAATATACTACGTTATATTATCTGTTTACGTAAGTGCGGCGAGATATTATTTTGAAATTACGTTATATCGTCGCGGTGCCATTAGACCATGTCCATTGGGGAAACGAGTCACGTTCCGCCACTCCGCGGCCGATCGATTATGCTTTTGCTTTTTAAATACTAATTAGCAGCCGGCGTTTTTCGCGCAGTAGCCGAGTTTTCCAGCTTTTTTGTAGCTCGTTGGCCGCGCAATTGGCAGGTGTAGCTTTGGCGAAAGATCGATCGGGTCGTTTTTTTTTTTTTTCGGGCCCGAAGAACCGCCGCTTAAAAACTGTCACGCTCCGCGGAATCGTTCGATCGGAATCGAAATGTAGTATCGAATCCATAAATAAGTTTCGCGTATCGAAAATAAGCTTTCACGTTATTACGCCCATTTTGAGAAATCGCCAATTTATTTTTAGCCTTTCGACATTTAAATATTAATAACGCAAAAGTCACGTTACATAAAGCGGCCGCGGCGGCCCGATTACGAAACTGCACTTTAAACTAGACAACAAGCCCTCTTCGAGGAGAATCGAAAAAAATCCGCGCGATTAAAAGTGCATTCCGGTGCGCCCCACGGAAGGGAAGAAGCTCGACTGACTTTGCTCGAGCACGTCAGCCGCGCAAACGTCTCTCGTTCTCGACGCGCGACACCATTACTTAATCGGTTATAATAATGGCTCTATCCCGGGCGAGTTTTGTCTGGCTGATTGAATCGCGCGCCGCGACGAAGGAGGAAGAAGAGGCGGCGAGCGAGATGGCCTGCTCGCGGTTACGAGCGCTTTTATAATACCCGATGACTGCCGCGCCGCGGCGCGCGGCCTCTTTCTTCTTCCTTTTTGCATCTTCGCTTTCGCCGAGTTACTCCCCGTCTCCGTCCGTTCGGCCGAGGCTGGCATTTCGGTGACCGTAATTCAGCACTTGAGCAACAATGTAAGCAAAATGAAGAATTTCTCGATGGGAGAGGATTGTTGTCGCGCGATTGCCGCAGGTTATTTAACGCTTTGCGACACTGCGACGCTGCTGCTGCTGCTGCTGCTGCTTCCACCGAGGCTTTTCCTTAGGGTGATTGCTTTTCTACTTTTCAGCTTATTGATTTTTGCCCGAAAGAGACTGAGTTTTGTATTTTTTAAAAGCTGTTGGTTTAGTTTTTCTTTTATTTTTTGTTTTGCATCTGTAGCATGTCTTTATTGCTTATTTAATACAACATTTTATCTTTGAAAAAAGCCTTCTCCATAAAAGTTATTTTAAAAGTTTCTGTTTTAAAAACAATCAATACCAGAATACTGTGTACAGTTAAAAATCCGTTGTTTCCATTCTCCTGCACAACCAGCCCAAGCGCAAGTTTCTCTCTCCGACAAAAATATCTGTCGCAACACACTTCCCTATCGCAAATCAAAATCAAACGCCGTCCCGCTCGTTCAAAAATAAACCACCGACTCTCGGTTCAACTCGAAACCGCTCCGCGTCAAGCTTCATCCTCCGGGCCACCGACACACCACTCGACGTCCTCGCGCTAAACGAAAACAAATCAATGTATATACATAGCAATCGGCCGAAAATTTAGCACTCTCCTCGTTATACATCGACCTTGCCGCGGCGAGAATCCTTGCAAGACGCGAGCAGGCCAGGATTTGGCAAACGGCGCGATCCGTTGCGGCACGAGGACCACCACAGTCGGCGGAAGGAGCCGCCGATTTGTTTTCTGTCGCCGAGGCTCCTTTCGCAATATCGCGCTGCTTTGCTTGCTCGTCGCGTTTTCGAAGGTCCCGCCGGCCGGACCGCGAGGCCGCCACTAAAATATGCCCGCCGCCGCGGGTTTTGCAACGGAGACGAGTCTAGGATTGGTTCACGGGCTTGTTCGGGGGCCTCTCGGGCTGCTCTCCGCGGCAAATAGTGGCGAGCCGAGCTGCTGTTTTTTTTTTGTTTGACGGTTCGAGTGATATGGCCTTTTTTTGTCCCGGAGAGCTTTCGGGTACTTATTGGACTGGAATTTTTGAATAGTTAAATATACGATGATTATTAGAAAATAATGGTTTTTAGATACTACAAAAAGAATTTGCCTATTGGCGAGTTCTTATTTCCATATTTTTTACACATTCTAAATAAGTATACAAATTGGACATTGTAAATACAGGTTTCCAATTTCTGACAATTAGTAAAAAATTGAATTAAAACCCGTTTAACGCCGATTGCTTTTTTTTCTTGTTTTAAACGATTAAAAAACTTGAGCACTTTAGCGCTCAGCCATTTCAACTTGAAATTTATCGATTGTTAAGACTTTAAACGGATCCTTTATCACACATTAGTCAACGTGTATAAGAATGAGGCATTAACATAGTCGTTTGATGATAGCAAAAAGTGTGGAATCCGAGAAAGAAAACGCATCGAGAATGTTAAATAGCTTTTTATTACAAATAAATAAACCGTTACATCAGGATAAAATCGCACCCAAACATTCTGTTCCCGCGTCGCCTCAACGAAAAACCGCCGTCGCCGCCGCATCGAAATCTTGCCTTTAGTCGTAAAACCGGCATTTTTGCCGCACGCGATCCCGCATAAATGAGTATCCAATGAAATCGATCTTCCCCGGAAGCCGGTCTTCTAGAAGAATCAAATCCGGTCTTCGGAATACTCGGCTATGGAGTTCCTTATCGAATCGACTCTGGAGTTGCGTCACGAAGCTCCCTATACAAATGTCGCCTGATTATCGGCCCAACTAAAAATTTTAGATCAAAATTATATAAAATCCATTGTGTACAGTTGATTTATTTATTTTATTATTACTTACGCACAAAAGTGATAAATTGTATTTACAAATTTTTTTCATAAAAATTCGGTAAAAGACTTGGTGAAATTGTTATAATTAAGATATATAGTTATAATTGTTATAATAGTTAAAATTATTATAATTGTTATATTATTTGTTTATCTTAATAATTTTTAATTAATTTTTTATCTTAATCACTTACACACAAAATTAAGAAATTGTATTTACAAATTTTTTTCATAAAAATTTGGTAAAGGAATTGGTGAAATTGTTATAATTAAGATATAGTTATAATTATTGTAATAGTAGGTAAAATAATTGGTGCAATGGTTATAATTGTTATAATTGTTATAATTTTTGTTATTTATTTATCTTAATAATTTGTTTACCTCTTGCCTGCCAATTCATTTCTTTCCTTATATTTGCATGAACACTAAGACAATAATAAAATGTTCATTTTACTTACATAATAGTTACATTTACGCGAATAATTAATTAAAGTCTCCTTTTGCATAAAGCCCTGGCCTTACAATATCCGCTTTTTCTAGGCCTTTAGCTATTTTACCTGTCAGGGAACACTTCTTCAATGCTTTTTCATTAAAAACAATTTTAAGAAGAACCCTTCCTAATTCCGTCTGATTTTTGCAATTTTCTGCAGCTGCTTGCGCTTCGAATTTATTTACGTATCTATTGCTACCTTTTAATATTTCTGTGACCTGCGGCAACAAAAATTCAAGTCAATTGAATTTATTTGATTTTAAATGAAGTGATGATTGTAAAAATATACATTGTCATCCCCTGAGAAGTGTCGAAGTGCCCAGTTAATTTGGTTTTCATAATTTTCAGTAGCGCAGCTAGATCGTTATCGGAGACATTTATTGATTGAGAAATCTAAAAAAAAAAAAAATTCTAATTTAAGGAAAAAGTTACAGCAATTAATTGAATTATAACTATTATTTTAATTTACAATTGACTCCTCGTTTTATTACCGTTGACGTTGTCGCATTATTTTCTTCATCTAAAATTTTTACTCGGGGCCGAATTTAATCGGTTACGCAATCATAGAGGTGAAACTGGATATATTAGTAGGTCATTTTTGCAATTACGTATGTGCGTGTGCTCTCGTACGTGTCGTGTACATTCCTCCGGCGCCTTTTGCAATCGGCAGGCTAATCGATGGGGCACCTCTTATTTTGTATACCATCGAGGCTGAAATCCCGGAATTCAAAACAGCGCCCTCCTTATCGAAATTTTTGTCGCTGCTGAGAGTCGCCGTTTTTTCGAGCGCTGTTTTGACAACACCGACGGACAGCTACGTGTTCGATAATTGAAGCTTGTTGTTTCGAGAAGCGACGCTTTCGGAGAGTGTCGTTGACACTTAATGTATACATCAAGCTGGCTCGGGAGTAGTTGCGGTTGATTTTCTTTTTTTTTCTTTAGGTTTTATGGATGCTGTTTGCATTCGGCGAGCTGCCGAGGAGTAATGAGTTTTTCCCCGCTTCCTCGCGCCGAGTCGTATGCAATCAAGCATAATCAGAAAGCCAAAAGTAATCCGTCATCCATCGTACTTAATTTATATAATTTCTTAATTGATGCAGGAAAAACTAATAATTATGACATAACGGAAATTGTGGCTTGAATTAAAGCTTTAGAATTAGTGTTCTACTTTACGGTTATTACAAAACATCGCAATCCCTTTACGCTGATCGCTTTTCGTGTATTACATTATGAGCACTTGATTTCTGTTAAATTTATTGATTTACACTACATTTTATAACTGCCTAAGAGAGGTAGCAAAATATATTTGTTCACTTTCTTGGGAGTGAAAGGAATCATACTTTTAGCAAATAACATGTTAGAATGAGTCGAAACTCGTAGAAAATATTTTAAATCAATGGAAAATTCATTTTTTAAATGAATACCTACAGCAGTTTAAAATGAACGGAAGGACGTACGAGCCATCACTGAAAGTGTTTATCTGCAATACTGACCTTACAGGTGCTAAAAGCTGTACTTTTACTGCGTTCAAAGTAGAAAAAGTTGCAAGTTGTATCTTTAACAACTATATTAACGTACAATCTGCGATTCTGGCAATTAAATCGAAATAAGAGCCAAGCTTTACACGAATTCAGTCAACGTTTTGGAATATCAGATCCTACAAAACTGAAAAAAATATTCTACTTTAAGTCACTTGACAGTGGGTTACGTTCAAGATCGTCCATTAGAATGTGATCCGCGTACTCCTCTGAGTAATAATTCGTTATTTCCTGCTGCATTACTCGCATTCCTTTTATTGGGAATAACCGGATTCTTAAGGCAGAAGTGGAAGGTTGCGTTGCAGCGACCCTCGACCTTGAGGAGTCGAACGATTGCTCCCAGTTTCTCAATTAACTTTCTTTCTCGATCGTCCGACGCGGCTTCTTTTTTTTTGTTTATCCGGGATTTCCTGTCGTGAATTTCCTGAATTTAGCACCCAGTTGCACCATTTGCAACCAGTTTGCTATTTTTAATTCGTAGGGAGAAAAAAAATTGATATTTATTGTCCGGATTTTTGAATGCTACCTCGTTATGGAAATAAATTGGGAAATTGAAAAAATATTTAATCTTTTTTAGGGAATTAAAAGCAATTTGTTTTGCATTATTGATGTGGATTTGATAAAATGAAGACTATTGCATCAGGAAGTTTATTTTTATTTAATCGAAAATTTATTTTTAATTAACGACATTCACTTTATTGCCAATTGGATTTCATTATTATGTTCCCCGTTTGATTTAGTTAATTGGATAATCTACTTAATTCTAACTTATGTTTCTAAATATGTAACACAACACACATTGCATAATGATATTAAACTACATATCAAATACAAATTTATCTTAACATTAAACACAAGCCAGTATATTGAAAGTAAATCGATCAGTTTTGTTTTTTACTTTTGTCTCGAGCTCTTTTGCTCTTTTCGAACTCGTATCGACAACAAGTGAAAAATCCGATTCTGTCGTTTATAATGACTGCACATTAAATAACATGCAGAGCCACTGACCGTGACGAAGACACATGTAACTGTTCTCTTTTATTTTTTTTTAATAAAAACTTTACACGCGCGTACTAAGTAGCTTGCAAATTTATTTTCCGAATCAGAAGAGTAAATGTTACCAATAAAAGTGTTAATAGGCCAAAAAAAAAATTTCGAATTTCTTTGACAATTTCGCCTTTTTCGACGCTTACAAAACAGCTGTAAATTTTCCAGCCTTCGCGCGTTCTAAACCTGCAATACAAATTTCTGTCCATTTAAACAAACCACCTCGAAAGGTCGCTCGACCAAAGTCCAGCGTTACCGCCCAACTCGTCGTCGTCGGCGCTTCTGGCATATACCCGTCGATTTTTGTCGCGGAGGTCAATAATTCCGCCTCCGTTGGCTAGTAAAGCGCGCGTTGCACTTACGCAACTCGGTCGCGCGCGTGGCTGCAGCCGCCGCCGCCGCCGCCGCCGAGTGCAGTTATGGGAACGGAGGATGAAAGACAAAGAGCGACAAAAGGTATAATTGCGCGTCGCGGAATCGAGGCGAAATTGAAAGGTCGCCGAGGCAGGAGAACGAGGCGAGCGAAGGATCTGGAAGGAAGAGTCGGCTGCTTCAGTTTGCGAAGCTCGCCGCGGGGGGAGGAGGGGATTCGGCAAAATTGTGGCGTGCACTGCAGGCTGGTTGCTGTTTGTGTAATGTGGCTCTTCGCGGGGAATTATTAACTCGACGAGCGGCGCTGCCTTTTTTTTCTTTCGGCGGGGGAGGTATTTTTTTTTTTTTTTAAATTTCTTGCGAGGTTTATTCCTGCTCCTTTGAATTGCCGTATTCCATGTTGCGCATCAATGAAAACTGAACTTTAATCGTGCGCTTTGCAATTACTAGGTTAATCGAAGCGCGAGTTGCGCACCGATGTCTCTGATTCGCTATTCATTCGCTCGGTTTCTCAATGCTGCAAACCTCAAGCGAGCTCTCAAAATTTCGTACACATTCGCGGATCAAGATGCATATATCTTTTGTGTAGACTCCTATATAAAATCGAGTAAAAACTCAAATCATGGCCATTAATTTTCCAACAAATGATGACCGTCGATCATTCCTCGCTCGGGCCGCCGCGCCGTATCATCAGGATAGGATATAATAATCCAGCCGCGCGCGCGAGTCCGTCCGCGTTCGCGAATAAAACCGACTCGCTTCTCGTCTAATTGACGGCGGCGTATTTTCACGAAGAAAACTCCGCGCCTGGCGTGTAGTGCGCGCGATTAACCGCTCGGTCTATACATACGTATACGCGTGTATATGCGCGGCTACATTGAATCGTCGCGGCTATATTGGCCTTGACGGGCGCGCTCGCCGGCTCTCGAGTTGCATCGAAAGCGAAATCCAACGGGTTACCAAACTCAGGCGCGCGCGCGCTCGCGTTATATGTGTCGAGCGTGCGCCGACGACGAATTGCCGCTCCCTGCTGCTGCGGTGTGAAATCGCGCGCACGTGCGATCGCGGCACCGAGTGCCGCGCGGCCCGCGAGAGTTTTCGCCGCGGCTGGGATATGTACTTCGTGTGATGTATCTGGGCTTTCGTTGGGATTTTCGATCGGGGAACGTGGGGGTAAGGGGAGGCCATAATTACGGGACAGTTTATAATCTGGAAATTGTCGCGGATGGTTTTTGGATAAGAATATTTTGGAGTGCCTTGGAAATTTAGCAAAAACTTGGAAGGAAAACTCGTCGCATTTCGGTCGAAGTCGTAAAGAGTGCTCATCGCGGGACGTGGAAAATTCTATTCTTAGCTCGCGCATTTTTACAAATTACCAACTAAGCCGCCGAGTTACCCAACTCCCACATTGATTCTATACATTTATTCAGTTACGTTCATTTACCGTAATGATCGTAAAAAAACTGCTGCCATCTTGATTACATTTAAACAGCGCGTCAATGCCACACACCGGACCCCGGCGAACCACGAATTATTAACGTTTCCCCGACAATCGGGAAAACGAGCAACCGCGCGCGAACTTAACCCTCGCTGAAGAGACCCGGCGAACGGAAGGCGCGGCAAAGAGGCTAGATCGGGCAATCGTTATCCAATGTATCGGACGTAATCGACCTCGATTCGCGGCTTGATTTTTCGATGTCAATGTCGAGCGTCCGATTGGTGCGGAGCTTTCGATTTCGATGAAATTTCTCGAGAGAGAGAGAGAGAGAGAGAGAGAGAGAGACGCGCTCAGGCTTGACCTCGATTTCGCGAGCGCCTAACCTCAAATTGGGCCGATGTGCAGGAGTTGCCGCTGCGTACGAGCCAGCGCTCCGGTGCGTTAAGTAATACGCCCTCGATCACGTATGTGGCAACTTACATGCGTAGGAGACAGAGAGAGAGAGAGAGAGAGAGGATGCCACATAGTAGCATTGCGCCGCGGCGATGCGCAAGTCGCGTGCCGATCTTCGGTTTTCAACTTGTTCTTGCGAAGTTCTGCCGTCGATGATTTTATGGGGAATCGATAAGGTGGTATTGGTCGACAGACCGGTAGTATTGGGAAGTGAAATAGAAGCGCTTCATTTCACGGATACTCAATGCCCTTGTACGTCGGTAATTAATGGCTCGAACAAACTTGACAATTGCCAAGCGTTCGTTCAAGTATACTCCCGCGACAAAAGCGCACACCGATCAGCCCGTCGATGGCAATAACAATAATAACAATAATGAAAAAAAAAAGGCTAAAAAAAGAACGGCTAAATATAGGATCGCTCATTAATAACCGATCGCCGTAGCTGCCGAAGCCGCCCCCAAGGTTCCCGAGTGCGCACGATATATATCTCACTTCACCGCCTCCTCCTTTCTTTTGCAGGACGAAGCCACTTCCGGATCTCTCTCGACGGAGTCTCGGCGGAACTGCCGCGCGGCTTAGGAGCTTCCCCCGTCGGCCGGAAAGGCTCTACACATCCTCGACAGAATGTCCATCGTCATGCAGTACGTGGACCGGTTCCACGAGATCCTGGACAAGCACGCAGGTGAGTCGCTGTCTTATTTTATTGCGTATATACAGCCCGATAGTTAGCGCCTCGGTATATACTCGTCGGCCGACGTTTGCGCCCCGAGATTCTGCTGTCTGTTCTTTGTACTCGGACGGTCGTGGGGCGTCGGCCGTCGAGTCTCGACTTTGTTTTGTCGCGTCACTATCGCGCGGAGCGAGATTCGATTAAAAAAGAAGAAGATAAAAAAAACTGCACCTCAGCCCGCCGCGGTAATGTAATTAGTTTTAATTCCACACTGTATATTCGCGGCATCTTCGCCGGGACTCGCGACGATGTCGCTTGCGCAAACTCTAAGCCGCCTCGGCCTTGCGCCATCCACCTTTTACTGCCCCCGCTTTCCAAGCTTCCCACGACGGCGATTCACCGACGCGATCGGTAATCGCCGATGGAACACGACGCGAGCTGGATATCCCAACTGTAGGCGCGGGGAAGCCGATTGATTAACTGAAATCCGAAGCTGTCATCCAGCCTTTCCGCGCCAAACGTCGTAAATTTTGGCCCGATCGGTCGCGAGGCGCGTCGATCCTCAAAAAAATCAAAGTCACCGGGCCCGCGGCGATCACGAATTGCACCGCGTCGCGGTCCTTTGGCTCGTCGGCGCGTATGTATTGTATACTTGCGCATATAGCCGCCGCCGTCGTCGGAGCTCGCGCGCCGTTTGTTATGCAGCGCAAGTTCTCGATCAAGGACGTTACCCCGCGAGTCAAGGGGGTCACGAGGCGCTCAATGGGCGTCGCGCGCGCCGCGGTGAAAGTTATATACATGTACGCCGGGCGGGCGGCAATGCGCGAGTGCGCGCGTCCAGCTGCTTCTCCGTTTTTTTCTTCTTCTTCTTCTTTTTTTTTTTTTTATTGCGGGAAAACTGCGGAAAATTCGAACGGTGGAGCAATTCGTTGTTGCTCGTTCGTGACTGAGGATCGTTAGCTTCGCGAGGACTGAATTGAATATTAACTGGGCATTGGGAATTTTTTAATCGATACATTTTAATAAGCCAATTTTGTGGGGAGATGTGGAAATTGAAAGTACAGTTTGTTGTAGATAGCGGGTATTTATATTATTAAAAGTCTTTTCCTAGTGATTAATGGTATAAAGTTTCATTGGAGGTATATAATTATGTTTTTTAATGAATTGTACGATAAGTGTTAGCACAAGGCGAGAGATTGTCGGTAGTCGGTGTATCCTCTTAAGACATCCAACAATTAAACTCGTGCTTTTTGCTAATTTTAAATTATAGTCTCGATGCAGCCTTCATTGAGATTATTTTGAAGTGACGTAAGAATTAATACTGTTGCTCTTTGGAGCCTTGACAATTTCAAGCGTTAATTTAAGAAAAAAAGGATCGTTGCGATGCACGTCACAAACGGAAATCAAAGTCGTAAAAGATATTCAATTTTTTGGCTTTAGCAAGCGGTATAATCCACAGCGTTTTGAATGAGTGCACCGGAAACTAACCTTTTTCAAATTCCTAAATATTCTATTACCACAACGCTTATCTTTTCAAATCCTTTCTACGTTACATAAGCGGTAAATAAACGATGACGTTGCAGAAAAAATTGATTAGTCATTTTTCGTCGCAGTTCCAACGAACGACGCGAAAAGTAAAAGTGAAACGGCATTTAAATCGATTTTCAAACGTCTTACTCAAAAATCCGTGCCGTTAAACGTAATTTATCACCCGAATTAAGACAATTATTTACGTTCTTCATCGTCGTCGTAAAAAACTTTATTGCTGAAAAAAAAAAAAAAAAAAAATCACGCAGAACAGCGGCCCGAATCCGGCTGTCGAGCATCGCTTATCGCGCGATCCCCGGAAAAAAGACACCTCCATTCGCGTGCAGCGAGTACGGGTAGAGCCGCATAAAAAATTAATGTCGCTCTCGCGAAAGTCAATAATTGCATTGGCGTCAGTCTCTCTCTCTTTCTCTCTCTCTCTCTCTCTCTCTAGGAGAGGCCCCGAGAGAATTCCTGCGGCATTAAAAGCGAGGAATAGAAGTCATTAGCGCACCCATATTGCAGTGCGTCATTATCGGGAAGAGCAAATACACCGCGGCACTCCGCGCGGGCCTTCTGTTTCCTCCCCCCCGACGGAGACAGCTTTTCTCGCGAATTCGCTCTGCAAGTACACTGACCTACGGGCAAGGCTGTACCACCTTTCTTCCCGGCGTCTAATTTTCTCGAGTCTCATATCTCGCTTCGTCGTCGTTCATTGAGAGAGAAGGATACGCGACGTCTGGGATCCGAGTTGTACATTTTTTTTTACGCCGTGACTTTGCGAATCCAGTTCCGCTTGGGTTTGGATCGACGCGTGGATGATTAAGTGCGTTCTTCGGATGCGATTGGCGGTTGCGAGCAAAGGTCGTTGGTATAATTAGACTCTCCGCTTGGAGATCGATTTGTTTTGATTACACGTCGGCTGCAGTTTCATAAGGATAGAATGTTAAACGTCAGTCTTTTAAAAAAGTTCGCCTAGTGCCGTCGGCGAAACGATCGTCCTTCGCGTTCGCATTCTAATCTGTTCGCTTAAGCCCAAATTACTCCTCGCTCCCTTACAATCCGCGATTCTCCGCCGATTCGAGAATCAGCTCGGTCATCGAAATTCGCGAGTCCGAGCGGCGAACTCTCCGAAGGTCCCCCCCCCCATCCAAGAGCCTCGGGCAGCGGCCGCAGCGCGGCAAGTTTCGTAATAATTGATGCGGGCGAAAGGAAAAGAGCTCGCGCCCCGAGAGGGTTAACCTCTCTCGGTTTTCCTCGTAGCGAACGTTGACACCCGCAGAGAGGCGCTCCTCGCGTATATCAAGTTTCGCTTCTCCCGTTCCCTTTCGCGAGGCTGCAATGTGCGTGCCCTTGAAATCGTTCCAGGCGCGGGGATGGGAGGGAGGGGGGCGACGTTGTACCTGCCGCGTTACGAGCTCGAGACTCCTTTATTCGTTTACGATGACTTGCGAGAACGGCTTTTTCTGCCCGGGAGGGGGAGATCCGATGCGTTTTCATTTTCTCGGCCGAGCCGAGGATTTAATGGCTTTTAGCCTTTTGCGGAGCGAAGTATACTAATCCGAAGCTGCTCTGAAATTGAATGGTTAGAAGCTGCGTTTCAGGGATTTCTGGAGAAAGATAGTTATCCTCGGTGCGAGTAGGGAGTTTTTTTATGGAGAAATTGGAGGCGCGATAGAGGTGTTAATGGAAGGCCGTTCGTTTTAGCGAATTGTCGAACGAATTGCAAGCAGATTTTTTACGGTCAACGTTAGATCATCGGATGACGAAACCGCGTGCGTTTCATTAAAGGTCGATTTACAGGCTGGAATTTTTAATTTGCACCTTTTAGCAACGCAGTAACTCACCGAGGCAGCTATAAAAATGTATACAAGCTTCTCCGATCAACATTTTGTTTGAGCAATCGAATTCGATCAATTTGCATGGGATAATCAAGAAATCTCCTGTCGGTCAAAAAATACAAATTGCTTTACTATACACGATATTGTTGCCACGTATACTAAATCAATTCGTTCGCCTGCAGTAGCTGTAGAAGCAAACTATTCGGTTCGGCATTACAACTGGCCGTCCGTAAAACACGAATATAAATCGACTTCCCTCTTTTTCAGATAAGCGCACGACAAACTGGTTCCTAATGAGCTCGCCGTTCCCGACGCTCTTCATCTGCCTGAGCTACGTTTATTTGGTGAAGGTGCTGGGTCCCAAGGTCATGGAGAACCGCAAGCCCTTCCAGCTGAAAAACGTCCTCATAGTCTACAACTTCTGCCAGGTCGTCTTCTCGGCGTGGCTATTCTACGAGGTAAGACTCGGAGCGCAAGTAGTAAACGTCGCGCTCGGGCAAGACGTTGGCTTATTATTTTTATTTTTATTTTTTTTTTATTTTTTGTACTTCTTAATTAATCTTGTAATGGCTGTTTCTATTTCAGAGAATTTTCTTGATTGATTGAATTTTTGAAATTTGGCTGCGAATTTAATTAATTCTTTGTTTGGAATTTTGGATGGGGAGTGATGGATGATTTCCTGCGTAAATGTTTACGGTTTATGACTTTATTGATAACATGCTAATTTCATTTTTTTTATCGATGGTTCAATTGAGATTCTTATAAGAAAAGACGCAAGTTTTGGAAAGATTTCAGTAAAGTCTTAAATCGAGTTTAACTTTTCAGTTCGTTTGAATGGTATACAAGTCAAATAAAATACGATAAAATGATTGAAAGATATTATATTACATCGCATGATTAAAACAAGTTTTTTTTAGTAAAAAGAATTGGTAGAAAACAATGTTTTTCAGTCATTCCATCGATTTTTATAAAACTTGGCAATCGAAATGAATGTAAATCCTAGGAGCGTAAATGCATAATAATAAAGCATCGTCGGCACGAAATTTTCGAATATCACTTAACAATTTTGGTGAAATGTATGCAGTGCCTGATGGGCGGCTGGTGGGGCGAGTATAGTTTCCGCTGCCAACCAGTGGACTATTCCGCTAGCCCTTCGGCCATAAGGGTGAGTTTGTGGTCTGTCTATACCACCTCTCTCTCTCTCTCTTTCTCTCTTTCTCTTTCCAATTACCTTTCAGACGAAAGCTGATACATCTCGACGACGATGACGACGATTAATCCGAAACAACAACTGATTATTATTCTCCGTTGACTTGAATTTTACTCGGCAATAACACGGGATTCGATTGCTTGTTCTACTTTTTTATTCCTGCTGGATATCTTTGACTTTCGAACTCTATGGCATTGCTGGGATATATCCTTCGACCATAGGTTGTTTTTATTTTCTCCACCTGTCGTCTGCGGCTTCTTTTTTACCATCTTATTACGAAATATACTCTGATTTTTAAGTTACATAAAGTTTGCGTTAATTCAAAAATAATGAATTCCATGTTATTTTCCGTCGATGTTTATTGTTTGCGGTAACATTCTGGGCATAACAGTTTTGTTCTGCAAATCACGAGCGCGAGAAATTAAATTGTTTCGATTGCATTTCTTCACCTTGAAATTTTGCATCGTAATTATCCGACTTCCTGAGCGTCGCGAAAAAAAAATCCAATTTTTTTCCATTTACGTTTATCGAGTTATGTAAATTTTTTTATTAATGAGTAGCAAAACTTGAAATAATACTTATTTATACGCACATTAGTCAAAAGATTCCTTTAGAAATTTAAGATTTCTCATTTTATTTAAATCAGAGTGTATTTTTATTCTTGTTCTACAACCCCATTTACGAGTAGGCATCAAATTATTAATGAAATACCGTCCAGATAAGATTACCCAATAATCAAAATTAACATTTTGTTATGTGATCCCGTAGGAATAAATTTATATAATTTGTCCGGACTCTTTAAAATATAATCAACTCATTAGCAACCAGAAAAAGGACGCGTCCAAAATTTTCCATTGACAAGCGACGTAGGACCTATACAGGAATTTAAAGCGCATCGCACGCCAGTCCTTGTGGAATTTCACTTGAACGGCAAAGGTGGATGACTTCGATCGCCGATCAATGGAAAAGTTTTTTGGCGCGCAGCTTTTTTTTTTGTCGAAGAAGAAAGAGTTCACACGGGCCGGGTGACGTTACGAAACTCGTTATTAAAATGCTTTTAAAACGAAGGTCTAAAGGATGAATTTGCGTCGAAGGTCGAATCGCTTGGCCTTTTAATACAGATGTAGTTCCGTTTATTTTCTTGAAGTAATGCAGTAGTTATACAGTATTTTTGATGCTTACTCGCTTATAAATACCCTTTACTTTGGTGACTAACATTACGTTTCAGCATAACGTTGGAGTTTATTTTTATCTATATACGTTTTTCCTTTTTCCTCTACCTTCATATTTATTGCATCATTCTACTTGTTTCACATACTTTTTTTAGAGTAAATGGCTCATGAACTTTTGAATTCGTCGCTTAAAAATTTCTGAGCGACAGATAAGGCAGACGTTTTTCCAAATCGAAAATAGCCGCATTCCAAAAATAAAGTTCAAAAAACTATATTTATAAAGCCGCTTAATTCCGTGTTTATAATAAGTTTTCAAAGAATAACGAACTATTTTCCTTCGCGTCAGAGAGGCAAATTATTTTAGCGATAAGCGAAGTCGTTAAATTATATCGCTATTCAACTCATCCAATTTGTCGCCGCGGTGTTATTTAACTTTTAAAAAAGTCGAATCCTTATTTCGAAAAATGTGTGCACCTTTTACAAAATTTAATTTACGACTCGGTCGAGCTCGAAAATCGACTGCTTCCTCAAAACAGCTCCTCTCGATCCGGCAATTATTAATTACGGCAATTCCACCGCGCCGAAACGTCACGCGGATGCAAACCAGTTTCTCGAGCGCGTAAGCGAGAGCAATTCAAGCACGTGCCATTGTCGCTTTGTTTTCGATCGGGAAGAACGTCTACCTTCCTTCAAGGCTCTCTCGCCCTCTCCACCCTCCCCTCCACCTCAAGGACCAGACAATCCGTACTTCGATTACGTCCGATGCTGCTGCTATCGCAAGGCTACGTTCTGCATCATCACCTCTTCCCCCCTACAATTATAATAAATATCTTCGAGATTGTACATATAGTATATACGTATAATACAGGAATGCGGTAGAGAAACTGAGGAAGCAGGTTGGCAAAGGGTGCAGTCCATTATTATTTATTATCTCTTGGCGGTGAAGGTATATCGCTGGAATAATCTGGAGCGAATGTGGAAGCAGCATTTTTTTAAGTCAATGCGTGCGCAAAATAATGTGCGAATAATAATTTTGTATTATTGATTATTATTAATTTGGTACTGCGTGATGTACTGTATATCAGCCATGTCTATCCCGATTTCTGATCTCGGTACGATGGCCTCTTTTGGGCGGTTGTGGTTTGCAGATAGGAATGTCCGGATGGCTGACGGGCGACTATTCTCTAAGGTGTCAGCCGGTAGACTACAGCGATCGGCCCCAAGTATTACGGGTGGGTTTACCGAATGTTGCCTTATTAACCAATTTATTTCTGCACTTGTCTTTTTTGCTGCACACTTTAACAATCTATGTGATATGGATGCTCAAGGAGAGGAAACGCGATATTCAGTTTTTCTGTATAAATCAATTCTTGCCAGTGATGTCGGCTCGAGCTTTTCCTCTTTTTGAGTAAAAAAAATTGCTACTACTCCAATATTTATATACTGCGATTTCTGCACCACAATATATTATTACCCACTGACATTAAACACGTACACACACGCACACACACACACATTTGCATGATAAATGTGGAGCTTTTACAATAACTCGATTAAAAGGATACGGTTTTTCCAGTTTTATTCGCCGATTATTTATTGATTATTGATGCCTCTTCTTGAAACACGATTAATTTAAATGAGAATAAAACTTGCAAGCTGTATCCATATAACTAAATGCTCTATAAAAAGAAGCTTCAATTTATTTGTTGCGAGAGAAACAACACTATTTCGGGCTAGAAAAAAAGAAAATAATAGCTTTCAACAATACTTTCTGCCAAGACTTTCAGCTAAAAAAAAACGCTATTAGCGAAATTATCAATAGCCAGATAGTGGAATAAATTGCTGTGACAATTACATAACCTTCATTCTTAAATATAGTTAAATTAACAGTAATCGCTAATGACTATTAAACACTAATAAGAACAATTTATATTACCTACAGTGGTATTTCAGAAAAAAAAATTGTCTGCTTTTTAGAATTTCAAAATAAATATAACAAGCTGGCGTAGATGGTTTAATAAACGGTCTCCGCTGCTTTTGCTTCTGGAAAAATAATAATTCTGCGTGATAAGTAGTAAACTATTGGCTGTCATGAATTTGAGAGTAAGCGGTATGCCGACACCGATATATTCGCGATACACTCGCGCTCTGTCCTATTAGCATATATGTCGCACAACTCGCACGTTCAATTATGTAAAGACACTTTGACAATAAATACGTAGACGGCGTCCTGCCGCGTTCGGTACTTTTCTGCGTTTTCCGAATATTCCGCAATTTTCAACGATTTTTTTTTCTTTTTTTTTTAATGCGACTGCAAACTTTTACTTTTCACAATAATTTCCTCTTTTGCACCGCCAATTTCATTGTTTTGAAATTTGAAATTTATTGAAACCAGGTGTAAAGGGTACACAATTTTTATGTGGAAGGAGTTTTACAGACTATTTAAAACACTTTCAGCGCTTCAAAGTTTTTATCAATACTTGTAATGTTTACGCACATAATAAAAACCTGATCTGGAGTTACAGAAGCTGCATCGTTTAAGCTAGTTAGCGTACCACAGATGTTTTCCCTTTTAATAATTTCTTCATTTAAGTCAATATTATTTACAGTGTAGACCATGAATAGTTTATTTTAGTTCTAAGAAAGCTTTTTCTGCTTTTATATGTCTCACACTTTTCCTGATCAAAGACTGAGTGATTACAATTTTTTTTGGTTTTATATTTGTTGTTTGATTCTACGCAGTTGGTGCATTTGAGATTTCTTTTTTGCGAACAGTTTTTTGTTTTATGTTCGTCCGCACAATATCCACATTTTTGCTTGTTGTTACACTTGTTGCTACCGTGTCCACAGCCACAACAGTTATAGCACCTCTTTGGATTCAGATCTTCATAAACTGCGCATCTTTGCCAGCCTATAAAAACTTAAGCAGTTTGCATAAGTTTGTGGAATATTGTAGGATCAACTTCAAGATAAGCAGTAAAATTATTTATATTTTCATCTGTAACCTTGTTTCTCTCTCTCAATTCTGTTTTATTTTCAGTTACTTTCTGTATATAAATGACTATTCCGTTTAATAAACGGAATCAACGGCAGAAGATATAAGACTCAGAGGCTCAAATAAGTTTTTAAATATATTGTTTATTAGTTGAACTTTTTATAAAATAACTTTTACGTCTGTTCTTCGTGAGCACAGAAAGGCAATTGAACTGTCAAAAAACTGACTTCAGGATTAAAAAAAAACAACGAACAAAGGAAAGCGCTATGGTTAAACGGCCGCGGGAGAGCCTTTTCACATACTCCACGCCGTGGTCTCGCCTTTTATCGATTGAATTCTCAATCGGCGGGAAGACACCTGCGACCGTGCAGAAAACTAGTCTTTCTGCACGCACGCTGCCTATGCGCATCTTTACAGTTAAACGTTAATAAACATCTTACTTTTTTATTGAAAACATTAACAGACCATACGTTTACAATTTAACACAGAACAGTGACATTACATACTGTAGGAGGCTGGAGGAAGCCTAGGCGTTTCGTCTCAGGGTTGTCTACCAAGACTCGTCAGTGGGGCTGACGATGGACAACCCTTGCCTCAGTCGCCATGAATACCCTCCGAGCCCGGATCCGTATATCCACTTATCCCGATCTGCTAGCGAGCGCGACAAACCCGGCGGGCACCCAAAGGCGCCCAGGCTCTTTCCACTCCCCAAGGCCTTCCTCCAAATCTCCCACTATAAAATGCCTACAATACCTTGTCTGTTAGTTTTATTTTTCACTAATTTGTCGCTGTTTAGCTTCTCTATTAAGTTCTTCGCTTTCTCTTCAAGTAGTTTTTTTTTTGTCACTCATTTCCCTTACTAGGACGTTCATGGTTTCTACTTCTCTCTCATGCAGTTTGATGGGCTCCTCCAAACTTGCTTTAATGTCATTATATGAAACTCTGTCGGTTCTCAACTTACTTTTAAGTTCTTCATTTTCTTTACTCATTTTAGTCAGTTTATTTTTTACATCTATGAGTGAAAAAACATCATTCGTCTTATCATTTGTAGATTTTGAGGTTATGCCTTCTTCACAATTACCACAGATACCCGACACTCTTTCAAAACTTTTGAAATTTTTCCTCTCAACACAGTTAGTGTGAAATAATGAATCACACAAAATACAGACACAAACACTGGCCTGCGATTTTTGTCTACAACAATCAAAAACAACCGGAGCTGGCGGCTTCCGAACATTCACGTTCGACGCCATTTTTTAATTTAATTTTAGTTTTTTTTTTCCTAAAAATACATAGAGCTCAAATTATTTAATGACTGTCTGTTAAATCATAATCTGTGGAACCCGATCTCGCGAAGCTGCAGCCGGGCAAAGAGTAGGTCAAACCAGGTCGTCAACAGCTCTGGAAAAAATTAGAAAAAAGTAAAAAAAAACTGAAAACGAGCTTGTCGCGAAGGCTTGCGCACTCGCGAGAGGCAGGAAAAAAGAAGGCGCAAGTATTCACCTATATATCGATCCGGTTAAAATCGATCGGTGCAAGTCTCGCGCCGGTCGATCGGCAGGCCCGATGACATAAGTCTCTCTCTCTCTCTCTCTCTCTCTCTCTCTCAATCTCTCTCTGCGACCGCTCGATTCACACCGATTTTGGCCAGTCGACGCGATCCGGCCGGTTCAATATTTCGCGCAAAACGAGAGACCCGTCTAACCAACCCCCCCGCGAGAGAGAAAGCGGCTTTTTCTCGCGCCGCGTGGTTTCTTTTTTGCTCTCCTCCGCGCGCCGCGAATTAGAAGCCGGTTTGGCGCGAATCGCGAGTATGAATATTCAGAGCACTAGAAAGGAGCGATATATATCGGATCATCGCCGCTGATGGCTTACTTTCTGAAATCGGTCGGATATAGTAGCAGTTGAGATTTGAAAGTGAAACCGAACGCGTTTGGAGAACGTTAAGGGTCGATTGTTTCGCGGATTGCGGGAAAATTAAAAATTTCGCCGAGGGTACCGAAAGTGGCAGGATGAAGAAGCGCCTTTTTTGAGGATGGAAGATGGATACTGTTTGCTCTCCGATGATAATGACATTGATGGTTTATCCAAGCTGCTTTTTTTCCTGGAATGAAATAATTACTTTTTTTTACATCTTATAAACTGACTACAGCTACGCTGATCTTACGAAGCGAACATTAACCTTAATTCAAGCAACGATCTCTACTCTACTTCAAAACAATCCCCCAAAGAACACCACCGAAATCACTCAATAAGCAGTGAGATTATCAGTCGCTTCCCGCGGTCCCTCATCTCGCAAGTCCCCTAATCCGAAGCCTATACGAAATGTACTCACTCCCGCACCGACACACAAGAGACACACAACTACGCGTACCTTCCTTCTTCGTCTGTTGCAATAATTAACGGCACGTAACCGGCGTGCGACTACACCGCGGTTGCAAGAGAGCCCACATCTATACGCGTATAAACTCCGACCTGCCCGCATACGAATCACGCGCGGCTTGACCGAACGAAAAGAAAAAAAAAAAAAAAAAAAAAAAGGAAAAACAAAACTTACGACACGCGCACACGCACACACAGTAGTATTCGGTATTCTGCGTCTCACCCACTGGCAGGATTACACAGTACGAGCACACCACGCAGACACCTACACGTTGTACAGCTTCGCATTACCGCTGCTTGATTTATTTTGCTCGGCCTCCCCGGACGAGGGAATTTTTCATGGGCCGACGGGCTTTGTGCATTTTTCAGGACTTTATTAAGCCGGGTTTACGGCTTAATTCTGCTCCGAGTTCAAGGGGAATTTTTTAATTCGGCGCGCGCGCACTGAATTTAGATTATCTTTTGATCAGAGGAACGTTGTGCCGTTGGTAAAAATATTTTATTGATAATAATTGTGTAATAACGTTTTTAAACTTCAAAGTGATAAATATTGGTTATGATAATTCGAGGCACTTACTTTAGTTCTTTTTTTTCATTAGATACAGTCAATTGTTTGATATTTATTTAAGCGTAGAGCCAAAAGAATATTAAATCGCGTGCTTTACAACCGAGCAAATAAATCATCAGCCAACCACATCTTACAAGTTATACAAATTCTTATGACGCCAACACGCCGACACGTACACGTTCGATGATGCACTTTTACTGACTTAACTGCGAACCAAAATGCAAAATTAAAATGTGTCTAAAATATTTATTTCATTAGAGTAGACGTTTCAAAAGATGTGTGTAAATAAAAAAAATACTAATTTTGCATTTTGCTTTTTTTTTTCTAATACAGAATTAATTCTTCTCTAGTCCTAAGATATCGCATTTGCACATTTTAATCGTTTTCTTATTTGCATCGCATCGGACAATAGATGGTCCACGCTAGTTGGTGGTACTACTTCTCCAAATTCACGGAGTTCATGGACACGGTACGTACCAAAGAATTAGACATTTTTTTTTAATAGTTGACAATAAATTAGTGCCTTTTCATTTAGAACCGAATACAAAAAACTATAATAAATTGAGAAAATTCTCATTACCCTTTGTCCTGTACTTTTACAGATATTCTTCGTCCTGCGAAAGAAGAACGATCACGTGTCCACGCTTCACGTCATCCATCACGGCTGCATGCCGATGTCCGTCTGGTTCGGCGTCAAGTTCACACCAGGTAAGAGTTCGCGCCTCCTCTTGTCCCGCAATCGATCCGCGACGCGAGATCGCGCAATCTCCCCGCATTCGACGTGAAAAACTTCGAGTTTCGGGAGAAACTCTAATTGTCCGAGAGCGTGTTCAATTACCGGACGGTGTGTATAAAGATTTCGCAATCGTGGAAAGTGTCGTGTGCGAGAGTTGACGCTGCTCGAGTGAAGCAAGAAGTCAATTTTTACCGAACCCAATTGATTCGTTTACCGGAATTTACAGAAAATAATTTGAAGATCGAGACCAATTAGTTTTTTTTCTTACCAAACGGGTTTAAAGGGTGTAATTCCAGATTTTCAGTAGTTCGGAACAATCGAGAAAGGTATTACGGTGGATATTAAAACGTAACTGCGCGCTATTAATGATATCCTTTGCCATTTTACTCGTGACATAAAGCAATTTAGAAAGTAGGTGTTACCCGCAGATAATTGAGTCTGTCGAGTGTGAGAGCCTAAATCTCGGCAGAATACAACAGTGCTGATGACAAAACGCACCAGAAGCCTCGAGAATCCGGTGAAATGTGTTATACATTCCGTAATGGAAATAATAATTACATCAAAGCACTGCCAGCTGCCCAGGGGCAATTTAAACGCATTTCAAATAATCGGCTACTTTCATTTTCCGCAGCTAATACAAAGTAATCATAACGGCGATCGAATAACGAACGTTTCGCCATCGTCGCAATCGAAAGGACTCGGTGTATTATCTGTCGAAATTTTGAGAAAAAGAAAAAAAAAGAAGTCCGTCCGATACAAGAGAGCAGGCGAATTATTGAAAACAAAATTCATATCTGCTGGCCTTGCGAGCGAACTTCGTCGCATTATTAGTTTTGAAACTTACGACAGTGCAACAGCGTGTTCGAAATTTTAATCGTACATTTTTACGTTTAACGCGCTTCGCTACTCCGATGCTTTTAGAATTTTTTATCGACAAACTTATCGTCCTTATAAATTCAGTTAAAAATCTCGACGTTCGCGAATTCTAAGTAAGGCTCTCGGGAAAATCTAAAAATGCACATAAATTCTAGAAACGTATGTAAAACCAAATTGGAGAACAACCTCTTGCAAAAAAAGAGAGGTTTAATTAACCCGTTAAAGTAGGTCCTCCACCGAACGAACGCCCTCGCGGCATTAAATTACACTATTGCCTCTTCAACAGGTGGCCACTCCACGTTCTTCGGCCTGCTCAACACGTTCGTGCACATCATCATGTACAGCTACTACCTGCTGGCCGCCTTGGGACCCAGGGTACAGCCTTACCTCTGGTGGAAGAAGTACCTGACCGCGTTCCAGATGCTGCAGTTCGTCGCCATCATGATCCACGCGTTCCAGCTCCTCTTCATCGACTGCAACTACCCCAAGGCCTTCGTCTGGTGGATCGGCATGCACGCCGTCATGTTCTTCTTCCTCTTCAACGAGTTCTACCAGCAGAGCTACGCACAGCAGAAGAGCAAGAGGGCGTCGGGTGAGGATTCATGGCTTATTTGAAATTCCGGATTGATTTTGCGCGAAGACTCGTCTCTTTGCCGGGTGGTCGATAAATAAGAAATTGTAGTTTTTTAAATTTTCAAGTGCAGTAACGTAATCGTCTGTTTTCGGTACTCCTTACGCTCGTTAACTTTTATTGCTCAATGTTTATTCAAAATCAACTTTTTAATAGTGCATTTTTGAATATTCGAATTCTCGGCACGTCGGCGGCAAGTGATTTCCGCGAAACGTATTCCGTCCTCTAGAAATAATGCACACTCGAATGTGCCGGAAGATTTTTAAGCAGCACTCGGTGTGTTTAAGTAATGTGTAGCTTAAATTACATAGTTTTTTTTTCCTTCTTTTTCTCGAAAATCCGCGCGAATCTTCTAGAAAAGAGCCTCTTCCCCGACGATAAAGACATTTTCCTAATTAATTCTTTCACCGCGGGCTTGAAAATCTCGAACGCCCAACTTTACTAATAGAATTCGCGCAATATCGCCAAAGGAGCAATTGCACAATATTTTAGCATTCAATTTAAAGTTTACATAGTTACTAATTCGCAGGAAATTTGCGAAAGTTTGAGCTATTAAGCGAAATGAAATTCTTTCTCCTTGTTGCTTCAGACGCTTGCCCGTTCGAACTCTGCTGTTACTACTTAAAAGAACCAGTTTTATGTAACCAACTTGGCTGATAGGTTTCGTTTACAAAATATCCTGCGCCGGCACGCTTAAATCGCACAAAAATAAGTCTCCGAATTAACATTTGCAGACCTTATAATTAACGTTCCCAATAACGAGAACAGACTTTGTGAAAAACTGCAATTAATTGTTGTTAGAAATTTATTATAACGTGATATTAATTATATTTCATAAATAACATATGCTTTCAATTAAGGAAACTATATCTTATTAGTTAACTTTCTTAAGTTTTAACCCGTCTGTCCGACGAGGGCAATCATTTATTGGCCAATGATAACAATTTTCCTACAAACGTTATTGCATTCTCGCAGGAATTCTCGTAAATTCAAATACGAACGCCCGCTTAAATCATATCGAAAGCGCGCGCGACCTCGCGGGAACCACAGTTTCGCAAGCGCTCGAGCAGAGAGCGAATTCAGAAAATCCCCCCGAAACAAAGAAACGGCTGGCAATAACGAGAAATAAAAATGTTTTCCATTTCAGCCGCCCTGAAGGCCGCGGCAGCCGCAGCGAACGGCGCAACGTCGAACGGCAAGCACGCGAACGGCAGCAGCGCCCAGGAGTCGAGCACGAGTAGTAGCAGGCGGCGCGAGGCTGCGGACTATTACGTCAAGGGTGACAGCATCGCCGCCTCGGAGCTCCACCTGAGGAAAGCCGCGGCGGTGGCGGCGGCGGCGGCGGCCAGCGACTAATAACCGCCGCTCTGCGCCGTTGATATCCAGCCACCGGAGGAAATATCCAACCGATCTCTCGAGCAGCCGAGGGAGCAGCCGTTCGGTCATAAAGGAGGGTGGGGAAACGAAAAGGGGGCATGTAAAAAGCGCGCACCAGCGCATTAATCTCCAGGTCCGCGCGCCGATCGGAGAGAAGCCGCTCTCTTCTCATCGTCGCTCGAGAGTGTTGTTGTTCTTTTGTCTTGTTTAAGAAGGAAAAGGACGCGCCGGTGTCCCTTGGTTGGAGGTTGCCGATTTCAGCGGGCATTCATCCTTGTTTATGCCGTCGATTTTTGTCGAGGGTTTTGGCGCTTTTCGGGAGGCCGTTACCAAGTACAACGAGCGCGAGAGGGATTGTTTGCCGATTTGACGCGTATTTTCGCCGTCTTTTTTTCATCTCGGAAAAGCGTCAAAGTTGTTATTAATTGTTTTATGAAAAGAAATTCTTGTAGCGAATCACAGCGGAATGTGATTAAGATGCGTGTTGCGGAATTCATTGGTTGGAAGTGAATTCCTTCTGATTAGATACGAGAAATACTTGTTATACTTTTGTAAAATAATTAATTTTTGACAAAAATATGGTGTAAATAACGAGAGAAATGTCTCTTTTAAAGTGACGAAATGTGCCAATGTTTAGAAACTGTCAAAGTGAGCATTACCGTTGCATTATTTTCGAGAAACTTAAAACTTCTTAATTATGCTAGTATTTTTATAAGTTAGTTTAGCTATTTTAATCTCCTGTAACATAAAGTGTCAAAAGCGATACGTATTTTCAACCGGGTACTGCTCACTTTAGCACTCTCTAAGTTATCAAACAAACATAACTTTGCAACTGGTTAAAAAGGTTTTTTTTTCGCGCGAACGATTCTTAGAAAGTTGTTATCCTTTTTTAAAAAGCGTAAAAGCAAAGGTTGGTGTAAAACGTTGTTTCAAGATTGTTCTTTGTTATAACCGAATGTTTTAGAGTAAAATTTTTAGCCGACCTCCATTATTGCATTCGAACGAGAGAGATATCAAAAGTTTCTCGCTTTCATTCCACGATGTTTTAGCGATCAGAGATTTTGCATTTTTCTACTGCGAAATTTCCGCTGGGGACATTCGTTGCGCCGCTCGTCGTTCATTAGATAAAATGAATACTGTACATAATATTAAAACAAAGAAAAAGTTTAGATTTTCGCTTGTCCTGTGCAATATATCAACAAGTGGTTCTTTTTTTTTTTATAGGTGAAGTTGTATTTTGCGATATTTTTTTGTCTTCGTTTTATAGGGACAAATATCGTTCATTTTAGAGTTTTTAAAGTGTATATTCTATCAACGCAAGGTACTCGGAGTTTCTCTTTGTTTCCGACGCGAGGCTCTTGCGGATAAAACGATGGAAAAAGCAAATAAAATAAATTGGGGAAAATCGCGAACCTGTGATACCGGCTGAATTCGATTATTGTAACACGCAATCGAGGCGACATTGACCTACGTAATGTTTTGAAGAAAAATATGGGTTCATTGAAGAAAGAATTTTCTTGATACGTAGTACAATTTTCGGCATTTTGTAACAGAATTTTGCAAAGGGATCAGTTGCATATTTGAAAAATAAATGTCATCAAAGTCTTTCAAATAGATCTGCTATTTCGGTACTTAAATACTACTTGAAACAACTTTGACAATGCAGAGTTTGAATGTGTAGCTGAGCTTTTGCGCAACTGCAATAAAAAAAACTGTGTTTACAAAATTGATATTAACCACCCTTGCCATAATTTTGTTCGCAATGGTTGCGCATTTTCGAAAAGAAAAAAACAACGTGAAAAAAGACGAAAAAAAAATTGTAATTCCCGTAATTTTAAACCGCCCATGCATCCTCGATATTAAGTGTATCAATCGTGTTGCGGTGCTCGTGTCTTTACTCTGTTGCTCGCTCGATGGTTGTAATGCAACAAATTTTGTAAACTTTTTTTTGTAATATTTACCGTTTTTTGTACAGTGTAATTTATAGTCAAGTGGCATAAAAATCATTGACAAGATGATTGGACTTGGTTTCGTAGCTTTTATTGTTTGTCTTGTCGTATATTTAAAAGTTTGTATAATAAAATAGTTTTAACTGAAAACAAAAAATTTCGACTGAATAAAGTTAATTAACTCGACTTTTTTCTAAATCTATCTAACTTAGAACACAAACTTAGAACTGTATGTGAAAACTTTATAGACAATCAGTCAATGAACTCAAAACTGCAGCACAATTTTCTTCACGTTTGGCTGTGAGACGAAAAAAGCATCGACAGAAAGCAGAAAGTTGCTGGAAGCACAAAGACATATCATCAACCTTATCCAAAAAAGCGTCTCCAATTTAAAAGAAAAATATCTCAACCAGAGCAGCTCGTCGATTGTGGCAAAGAGAACTGACACGCACCAAAGTAAGAGTAGAGCACCGTCGACTTCATTTGTACATAAATAATATGATAAAAGAAAAAAAGTGTAAGTGCGCGAGCGCTCTAATGATGTATATATGCAGACTCTGCATATGAATTTCTGTTTGTTCTATACATTACTTCGATGCGCCTCGACGTTCTTTTTTTTCAAACCGAAGGGCTCGGTATTGGAAGGCTGCACAAAGTGTTCCGACGCATCTTCCTTTGTAATTCGAAATATATATTTACCCGACTCAACCCTTTTCTCTTCCTTTAATCTCATAGATCTCCTTATATTATTATGTAAAAATCATAAGAAAGTTACAAAAAAACTTCCATCGCCCTGCCCTGCGTGAAATATTTTGTACATAGATAGGTTAGTTTTGTACTATAAATATTATAATGCAAAATGGAAAAAATCTCGAATCTGTGCCTAAATGAAAATTACGAATAAAAGAAAAGAACATAAACACCAAATGTTTTTTGTAAAATGAGAAAAAAAAATAAATGCACTGATATCGGTGCTATTGCACTGCGACTTTAATGTAAAATATCTATCGAATTTTCTCTCCCTTTTTTGCATATCTCATCGATCGAAATCAGAAATGAACAAAGACGGATAGTCACACACTTATTTTACGCCTAACTCAAATTCTTCTCCTGCTCGAAACTCTTCTATTACAATTATTTTTGTAAAACTCTTAATGCAGTAATAATCAAAATGACTAAAGCAAATAACTTTCTATCAAAAAGATGATCCATTTTTTGAAAAAGAAGAGTGAGACTATAAAATACTGAGGATGCAGAAAAGACACTAAGGTCTAAGAGAGAAAAATTTTCCAAACTTCAAGCGCATAATCATACGATAAGACGAGCGATTTATATAAGCAAAAACTGTTAATCGTATAAGGCGCGGCTCCGTACATAAAAGAAGCAAACGATAAGGGTCGCGTGCCCGACAAACTTACTAAAAAAAACAACGCCATGCGTTCAAGTGGATGAGTTTTCGTAAAAGTGCGCGTGCCCGTGTGTCTAAGCCTAAGTTTAGGAACATTGATTCGTTATTCGGTTTCTTTCGATTTTTGGCCAAATTCAATAAAATTTTTTTCATATGTTATGAGAAATATCGTGTTTCAAAAGTCCTTCTTTACCGACTGAGCTAGCATAGCTAAATTCAGTGGTTTTTCTTTTAGTTTTGGTAGAAATAAATAAATAACTACCACTATGTTACTCTTTATGAATGCAATTACAAGTATCTGGCAGTTTATAACACTAGAAAATTATAAAAACGATAAATACGTGCAACAATATTATATAATACTTAAGCTTTGCTCTCTCGGTAAAGTCAATAAAGAAAGTCAAAAAGAATAATGCGTTGCTACAAATGGACACAATCACTTTGAAGATATTTTTCTATTTTTCTCCACCAATGAAACTTTAGTTGAAATTACTTGAGAGTGCCACATTGTTCTTAGAATTAATATAGAAAAAAAAATAATTGAACTTTCGCACAAATTATCCAAGCATGGACATCACGATAACAATCGTGGAACGTCTAAACGTTGTGTTCCACAAAGATAATCTACATGTAGGCGTTTTTAACGGCACGATCGTGTGTACGTTTACCTATAAATTATAACAAGTTTAATAACGATTTGATAGAGCTATTTTTTAACGTATTTTTTCTCGAGTTAAACAGAAAAAAAAGCCAAGATGTAATAGCGTAAGAGGGATCATCGAGTAACCGTAAAGAGGAGGCGAATGGAGGGAAGATAATCCGCGCTCGAACGTAGTATCAGAACCGACGGGTAGAAAGCAATTATACTACTATCTAACGACGCTAGAATAATGTTAGAATATTCGGGTCTTCGTGTAAGCTGTATACTGTATATGGGTGTCAAATCTAGCGTATACGGTGGAGCCGATAAAGCAGGGCCGGCGGTATGTGTGAACTTGAGGTTGTTACGTTGTTGCAAGCGCAGGTCCCCGGCTGTTGTTGCGGCGAAAATTACAAGCGCATACATATAAACGTTGTCGTTTATTCTTTGTCCGCGAAATGACCCCCTTGTGTAATTGCGCGAGCGCGCGGTTAATTAAGCGCGTGTGTGTTTTCATTAGGTGTGCAAAGCAGGGACTCCTCTGTACGTTTTATGGATATACGAAAGGGACGAATTCTGTTATATTGTAAAAGTCGGACGTCGATGTGGTTCCGTTTAGGGAAGCGCTGCAATTGCCGAAATTGTGGAACGTAGACATGAAAGGCACTTTATTCGTGCGATGTGTATCTTTACGAGAAATAAATGGATTATTATTATTAAATTTTGAGCTTTTTATTCGTTTTATGAATTAAGGATATAGTATATTAATTATTGACAGTTTCATTCAGTCAAGTTGAATATAATAATTGCCTTTGCGGCTGCATAAAACTTCAGAATTTTTAAATAAAAATTTATTTAAAGTAGTTCGATATTAAACCGTTTCATATTTTTCAATTATCGCTTTACAAAAACTTATATCAAGAAAGTCCAATAATTCAGTTCAATTCGTATTCATTAATATTGTGCCAGCTTCCGTAAACACACGTATTTTTCAAATCGGATGTTTGTAAGTTTGTCCATTGCGCAAACCGGAAGATTTATTAAATGCAAGTTATTTTTTAAATTTTAAATTGAAAATTTTGACAACCGCTGTCAAAAAAATATTTAAAATTGAACGCGACATTTTTAAGACCCAAAACATTTCAATGTCAACTGAACTTTTATCTGAAATACGTGAAACACATAAACTTGAATTACGTTATATTATTATATAACTTTGAATGGTAATTTTAAGTAGTAAAAAAAGCTATTTACCAGAGATCTTACATACTGATTTTACTCTATTTTATGTATTAGCTTCGTAAAGTGTTTTAAAAATAATACTTTGCATGCTTTACAAATGACAGGGGTGCAATTATTTTTTCATTTCTTTTTAAATTGATGATATCTTGTTTTTTTTTTTATTTATAAAGATAAGATTTATTTACAATTTAAAAAATTATTTTTTTTTGGAATATATATTAAATTAAAATAGTATATAACTCATAAAATATAAATGGTAGCAAAATTTTATTATTTAATAATGATTAAAACTCGAATGAATAGTAAGCATAATTGATATAAACTTGTTGCTTTAGAAAAGTAAGTTTTCAAATGTATGCATTCTGACGCACACGAACATTTTTCAAATATCTACCTGCACTGCAATATCATTACAGAACTTATATAAGGTTTCAATTCAAGTCCCGTAAATGTCCTTTACCTGGTTCTTTTAAAGCATAACGTTATTTTATCTCGAATTGTAATAGAATCGTTAAAATATCTCAGCTTTTAAAATTCTTTTTTCTTTAAATAAATAACTTACAGATTTTTTTATTATAGATTTTCTTTTCTTTAAAGAGTTTAATAAAAAATGGTTTATCATATCAAGGTATTTAATTGTACTTCAAAATCTTAATTGTAAAAAATTGTAAAAAAGTGATTTGAAAATGATTTCTGGTAATAGTTGTAATTATAGTTATAATTTTACTTACTATTACTAATAAATAATTGCTTTTTGCCTAGACTTTTACTCGTAATTTAAATTCCTAACCAGTTCCTTAATTTTTGAGATCTACTGTACATTGCAACAACATTATTGACCCCTTTCAACCGTTCCTGACTGTCACTATACGCTTATGTCATATATATAAACTCAAGTGCAGTACATTGATGCATTATAGAGCGCATGCCACAGCACACACGCAAACTTCGGCCGCAATCGAAAAGAATGTAGTAGTCTTTATCAGTCCCAGCATTATTCTGATCCCTAAACTCAAATCAATAATCATAATCATAATGTCCCTCTTTTTTCCCTCTCCAATCTAGCTAGAGGACCCTGATCTCGACTCCCTAAGCCATATAACAACATTCAATCGCCTGTAGCTTCCCCGTAATAAAGCGGCTTCAATACAGTCTTCTGCTCTGTGCGAGCGAAGCCACCCGCACCAACACAATAAAGGCTCGCACCGCCACCTACGCGCGTCACATGACCAATCGGAACTACGTCCGTCTCTCTCGCCTGCCTACATGTCAAATTCGCCGCCGCGCAGCCGAGTCGTATTGCCTTAGAGTGCGCGCGGCGACACCACGACGATCACCTTCTCCGTCGTGTACCAGGAGCAGGAATATCGAGGGGCTGATCACGCCTACCTTGGAGCGAAGAAACATCGTTGTCCAGCCACCTTTTGGGACCGTGAATTCACAGCCGCAAGATGCTGGCGCTCATCAACAGAATTCTCGACTGGTTCAAGTCTCTCTTCTGGAAGGAGGAGATGGAGCTGACCCTCGTCGGCCTCCAATACAGCGGCAAAACCACCTTCGTCAACGTGATCGCGGTACGGAGCCTTTGCTTACCCACCACCTGTGCATCGATTGGCAAACCCTTCTATTTTAGTTCGAGGATTCAATTCCGATTTTTTAGGTTACCTGCCCCTCCCCCTTCCGAGTTTTATCCCTTTTTTCGATATTCTCTCTGTGCGTGGCTCTGTGTCTCTTTCTTAGGGCATGGCCTGTGCTTGTGTGGGTATGTTTTTTGACAGTAGGTGAAATCTGAGGAAATGCTTTGTGAGGCAGCAGCAATTGGATGATGCTGTGAGTCATCCAAGGCAACAGTCTTCTAGATCATTGTCTTATTTTGCTCTTTTTTGATGCCTCACACATACTTCAGTTTTTTTTAACTTTTTATTCATTAGCTATAGCTATGTTTGATGACTTATTTATCTCCAGTATTATGAAATTGTGCCTACTTAAATTTTACATTTGTCGATAATGTACTCATAATGAATACTCCATTTAATGATATTTAAGAAGATTAACATGATTACATAGATAATATTTCAGTATTTTGAAATGATTGTTGTATGGATATTTTTTATGATAATTTATCAACAATGTGATAATGGATTTTAAAGTTCTTAATTAATAAGCTTGTTACAGTTTACAAATCATGAACAAATAAGTTATCTCAAATTGTCTAAAATTACCACATATGTTTTGTATTACACATAGGTAGTTTGTTTTTATCAGAGTTTTATCTAAAGTTTTCAATTTTATTTTCTTTATTACCTCATAATTTATATTTCCTATATAACCAAAAAAATGTCTTGCTTTGCAATGTATCAATTTTATTATTATATTTTTCAATTTACTTTTAGATAATTTAAATAAAAATATATTTAAATGAATATATAAATTTTGTTAAAAGATCTCTTAATAATTTTACAGTCTGGACAATTCAGTGAAGATATGATTCCAACTGTTGGTTTCAACATGCGAAAAATCACAAAAGGCAATGTGACCATCAAAGTTTGGGATATTGGTGGTCAACCAAGATTCCGGTCAATGTGGGAACGTTATTGCAGAGGTGTCAATGCTATTGTGTATATGGTTGATGCAGCAGATCCAGAAAAAATTGAAGCAAGTCGCAATGAATTGCACAATTTGTTGGATAAACCTCAATTGGCTGGAATACCAGTATTAGTCTTAGGAAACAAGAGAGATTTACCTCATGCATACGATGAAAATGGACTTATAGATAGAATGTAAGGTTTATTTTGTTTGCAATTATTTAATTATTAAAACATTATATATTAATTATTGTGTTATTTACAGGAATCTTTCTGCTATTCAAGATCGTGAAATATGCTGTTATAGCATTTCTTGCAAAGAAAAAGACAATATAGATATTACGTTGCAATGGCTCATAGCACATTCAAAGAGTGGAGTTCGCTAATAATCAGTAGTAACAGAGATGTCTCATTAGATAAATGTCTGAGGCAGCCCAAAAAAATTATAATAACAGAATTGTTATTGATGATTTGTGAGAGAAAGAGAGCGAGAAAGAGAGAAAGAGAGAAAGAACGTTCTTTATGATTCTGTAATAGAATCAAGTCATTAACGTAGAGAATTCCTTAACCCTTAAAAGCTTCAAACTGACTGGAATGAATTGGTGTGTTCGAAAGATTTATGGAGATAAGATTATAAAAATAACTATAAACTACTACCAACTATGCTTGGGCATAAAAACTTTTTATGCGACCTACAAGTTTAAGGCACATTGATGCAAGCACGTAGCGTTAAGGAGGTGAAATTTTTATATTTATGTTTATAAATATATCTAAACTAGTATACTCTTCTTTTTTGGAGCAAAAGAATGTATAACGATACAAAACAGCATAAAAGATATGGGGAGTAAATTAGATGCAACGGTAGCTATGTGCAAATACCAAAATGAATTTTTAATGTGAAATATTGTGGCGGGCATTCATTATTATACTACATATGAAAGCCAGCCTTTTTTTACCAATACTTCAATTTTCACAGTTAACTTTACCAATTAGAAGCTTAACTAATTTGCAATTGACCACTTGATTAAACTAAGATTATAAATAATGAAGTGCTTTAAAATTTGATTTATAAAAGTTTCACTGAAATTTATAAAGTTATGTTTAAATTTAAATAAGTTTGAAACAATGAAAACATCAAATGCGCATTAGTTAAAGTTCTATAATGAGTAAGTTTCTTGAAAAAATTTTAAATTAGCGGTACTAAATGGTATCAAAACTGTCTTTCGGAGCCTCTTAATCATACATTATTAGAGCAGCTAGGTAACGTGTTCACATTCACGTCACTTAGAAAATAAACCGCCATATGAAAATTTATGATCCGCAAAATGTCTTAAGACCGTTGTGTTGTGTATATACATATATATAAAATAAAATTCTGTAGACCATTTTTTTAAATGGAGCTATTAAGAAATTATGACGCGGCTGTTTTTATTAAATGCATTTTTTCATTTGTAATCGCATGTTTATTGATAATTATTATAAGTATGAATTTCGATTTTAATTAAATTATTAAGAATTTTTAATACGGTTGTTTTCATTTATTTACTGTATTATGATTAAACCTCTAATATACATGAGCCATTAATTATTTTCGTTACATTTTTCATATATATTTTTTTATAAGTAAGATTATAATTTATAAATATAAATATTTTTTAATTTAACTAATTGAAATTAAAAGTTTTATTTAGAAAATGTCGATAATTTTCGTGCATTTAAATTTAATTATATATAAATTTAATAAAAATAAAATCTTTTGTGTATAATATTCAAGTTAAAAATTAAATTAAAAAATTTTAATTATAGTACAATCCTATAACTTTTTTGTCATAATTCCCTGTTTTTGCGCATGCGCACTTCCTATGTGTGCGCGTCAGTGGTGGGTACGTAAAATACGCGGTGTCGTAAATGCTATTTACGACGCGTCGTAAACGTATGT
>UCOL01000848.1:0-49006 GCA_900474335.1 Ormyrus nitidulus | reverse complement strand
CCCTCGCTCTCCGCATCCAGCCGCGAAACTCGAGCAGAAGAAACACAAGCGAGCGAGAGAAGGAAGAAAAAGAGCTGTATACGCGTGGAAAAAAGGAAAGGCGCGCGCGATCGTAAATACAGCATCGCTGACCGCTTCGTCGGCGAGAGAGAGAGAGAGAGAGAGAGAGAGAGAGAGAGGGTGGTGATATTTTATCCGTAATCCGCCATGCGGAAAATTGGAATACAACGTCATGGCAGCTCAAGAGAGTTGAAAAAAGGAGGAAGGCGTGTATCCGCGAGAGTTGTTGCAAGAGAGAAGGCGCACACCTGCCAATAACTCTCTCTCTCTCTCTCTCTCTCGCTGCCGCTCGGTCTTGGTTTTTTTTTCTGCGGGGAAAGGAAATTCGTACTGCTGGAAAACTTTGGCGCCGGGTTATACACACCGGGGGCATTTCGAATTCCAAAAGTCCAGACGCTTTACGCTCGAGTACACTTATGTGTGTAGATGCGGAGAGCCGAGTTTTTCCCGGTGTTTTCCTCTCTCCTTTTTCTCGCTCGCGCTTCCGCTGCCCTCCGTCCTCGGCTGCTGCTTTCGTCTGTTTTGCCTTCTCCTTTTTTCGGCCTCTGCTTTCTCTCCGCCCGGAGAGTCGGCGCGTGCAGAAATTATTTACCTCTCCGGATGGAGGATTATTCCGTCTGCTATATAGTTAATTTACGATTAAGGTAGGAAGTGTACGGGGGAATCACTCGCGAATTTAATTTTAAATCATTTCGAAGCTTTTTGTGAGAGTTTCTTGAACCGCTGGTAGCCGTTCAGTCTTTTTGATGAATAATCGAATTGCAGGAGGAGTGAAAGTAATTACCACAAATTCAACATCCAGTTTTATTAATCAATGAATATCAATAGGCCTTCACGAAACTTTTTAGTGGCTATGAAATTGAATAAAATTTAATTATAATTATTTCATAGGATAAATATAGAGGTAACATGAGTATATATAAAAATGAAATTATTATTTTTTTTTTAAATACACGAACGCCGCGAAATCAAATTTGAAAGACTTATTTGTTGCGCGATAAATTTAAAAAATATCCACCTATAAAAACGTAGCAAATGCAGTTTTTAATGGCTCGATTTACGTAAAAAGCAACTAAAAGGTTTATTTAAATGAAAATAAACCCATAACAAACTTTATTTATTACCGTTAAAATGGTCTCTACGCCGAGCTGTGCGAGGGTCTGCTATTAACAGCGGTAATTCCCCAGGCCTCTAGGACAGACCTCGAATTAAACTAATGGCAAGTAATGGTCATTTTAGTGGATCGAGTGAATAATAAGACAAAATTTACATGTGAAGGTGTATTTAGCAAAATTATTGCCTCATTAAAAGCGTTTGAGAATTAATCGTTCATACGCCGAAAAATGATGTCAATTTATAGGAATAATTTAACCTGCTATTAATTCTTGCTCCGCATAGATTATCACCGCTTACACGAGCCAAACTTCGGCCAAATCTGTCCCCGATTAAGAAACTAACGCGCGCAAATTTTTACAAGCGATCCCCCATTTAAAAAGTCAATTACGTCGAGCAACGCCAATTACAATCCCGCGCCGATGTACTAAAAAAAAAAAAACAGCTCGCGAACCCGAAAGTCCGACACGGCCGTACAATAAATGGTCGAAACAGGGCGTATAAAACAAGATTTTTCGCGCCGCCATTAAAGCAGAGCCGACAACAAACACAGACGGGGCGAAATTACGCACGAGCGCACGCAGCGATTGCGCGGGCTTTACTAATTAAGTATTTTGCATAGCATTCGACGCCGCTGCAGCCCCCCTCGATTTACCCACCCGCACACACACACGCACACAGGCACGTGCTTAACCGGAACAAACGACATTTTCTCGCAATCATTTCGGCCGACGTTTCCATTGCGATTCAGCGGCGGCGCTACGCCGATCAAAAATCCGGCGCTCGGCCAGCCGCGTTATTATTATTGTTATCCATTAGAACTAGCATCGGCGCCGCGTGGCTGCAATGGTAAAATTTCGGTTAATTAGTGGGAGGCGCGCGCGAGCTCGCCGCGAATTTATGCGCGTGCGCGCTCGTTCCGGCCTCGTTTTCCATTAGCCGTCCGCCCCGACCGAACCGTCATCTCGTTATGGCTCCGCGGTCATAATCGCCGAATTCCGCCGCTCTGTAATAAGGTAAGCGCGAAATAAAGGTGGCAATCGGGCCGGCCGCTGTTTGGCCGCTGCGCCGCGGCCACCCCCTCCGGCGACCGCAAGCTTCGCATTCCATTTCCGGATGCGCGACGCTCCGCGCTAATTGAACGGCTAATGCTTAAAGGGATCTCGCGGATCGCTCAAGCATTTGCGTTGTAATGCTCAAAATTTGGAAATTTTAGTTCGCTCGAGGATGTTTTCAGGCGAATTTCGGGGGAACGAGCGCGCTTCGTAATAAGAGCAACAAATTCTTGAGCGAGTAATTAATGTATGCGGGATAATTGAAATAAATTCAATTTCCGTGTATCAATTATTACATGAATGCTGTTCATCGGTCGTACTATTTATCGGGAGTATGTTTTAATAAAAATAAAATCCATTTTTAAACGTCAAATTTAAATATCAGAACAGCTGCATTTTATGGAAATTATATCAAATCATTAAAAATTGTACGTAGAAAAAATGTGCCAATCACTGCAATTGATGCAGTGTACCTGCATAAAATGCCTTTCATATTTATATTTAATGCTTGCATCCCTTTATCGCATTTATTAATTCTTTTATTCCGAAGTTATAATTATTTTTTTATCAGGCTGCTTCCTCGTTTATCATATTGCTTCGACTTTGCATATATTAAAAAATACTTTATCAGCGTGAGAGCATAAATTGCAAAAGCACGTTTTCGAATACTGCATACGTATGATAATAATTGGTAAATTTTATTAATTTTTAAATTATAAAGTATTTTAATTTAAGAATTATTTTCTTTCAATAAAGCTTTAAAAAAAAAAATAGTAATAATCTAATAATAACTAACGCATCTATTAATTAGATAAATTAATTTCAACCTATTTTAAATAAAATTCTCTATTGAAAGGAGGTATAATAAATTAATTACTTCCTGCTTAAAATAAATTTTAAGGTAAAAAATGATTTACCTTAAAATTTATTTTAAGCGCGAACTTATAAGTGCAGTACAAAAACCTGCAGTTTTGCAAAAAAATTATCATAAAGACGAAGCGCTTTTTAAAGCAGACCACTCGCACTTTAAAACGCTTCTTTCTTTATTTTCTGCGTTCTTACTTTTCTAAAAAAGCAGGGCTTCATGTCACCGACAAAAGCTTGCACAAAAAAGCTTTTACTTTTTTTTACAGAGATGAACAAAAAGCAAATTGAGACTGAGGCAAATTAATTTTCAAATCACCTTTCCATCAACTATTTTCCGAATTCCATTTTCATTTCCAATCACAACGCCACTCACTTATTTTCGTCAATCGAATCGCGCTCTCGCTACAGTTTCCCTTTCTCGACGAATAATTGATCGTCAATTTCCTCCCGTGTTCCACGTTAATAAAGCAAATAAATACGACAGCGCTCCTCATTCAGCGGCAGGCACACACACACCGACACACACACACACGGACACAACAGCCAGTGGTATACACTCTTGCGCCTTCGTCGACCGCATGCTTCGCTTTCCATTTCCGGACAGCGCGTGCTAATTGAATAGGACCGCCTAATATTAAACTTCCGCGGGCGAGTTAGATCAGCCGCTCGCACGCTACCTTCACCCTCCCTCCTTTCGGCGCATCTATACGTAATGCTACCTGTACGTGGGCTACTTGAGATAGAGCGCGCGATAGCGAAGAGAGGGTGAGAGAGGAGGGAGGGAGGGCCGGAGATTTCATTGTCCCGTCACGCACAACGTACAGGGATGCTCGCGCACTGTGGTGCCGGCGGATGACAAACACGAATCAAACGTAAAATCAAACACAAACAGCGCCTGGCTCGTACTCAAATGTCCGGTACTCGGCACATTCGATTCTGGCAGACAGAGGGAGAGAGAGAGAGAGAGAGAGAGAGAGAGAGAGAGAGAGAGAGTGAGCGAGCTTATTGCTCCGGCCTCTGTTTTACAATTCAATATCTGTATATATACAAGCGCACGCACGAGAAAGCAGGCGCGTATACGCGCGCCGCTACGCGCCTGTGTGTTACCCCCCCCCCGTTGGAAACGTGCACGGGTCGTTATGCGGGCTTGATCTACATTGTGATAGGCCCTCGCCGCGTTATACGACACGCATGATTTAGATACTAATTCATTCGCGCGCCTGCTGTCCGGCCGAGTGCTTAAGGGATCCGCGGCAACGACGTCTGTCAGTTATTATCCGATGAAAAATCCCAGGTACTTTATGACGAGGACAAGGGAATCAGCCGCCAAGTCTCGCACTGATTGTGCGCTTTGATATTTTACGTGGCTTACAGCGCCACTCCGAAATAGACGCCCGGATGATTAAGGTGGAGAGGCGTGCACTAGGCGATGGATATATGTATAGTCTATTGTGATCTAATATGCTAAATTTCCTTATTGACCTAATTAATTAGCTCTCCTTCCGATAGAGCCAGTGAGGAACTACTTTTGAACTAGTTTTTATTTTTTTACAGCTACTTGTTTAAATATTTTATCGGTGAATCGAGTTTTTTTCAGTTTTGCATATCATAACCGGTTTATTAGTAAATAAATAGTTGAGTTCAATTTATTGGAAGTATATTCGTTACGCTATCGAAAAAACTTACAACCTCACGTTTTAATCTTATAAAATAAAAACAAGGTTTCAGTAGAAGTAACTTAATATAGTCAGACAAACGTAAGCTTGCAATGTTTAATGCTACCTATTCAATTTATTACATGTTTTTTTTCGATTCTGAAAACAATGATTCTTTTTACGATTTTCCTCTTGAAATATTTCTTTTACCGGAAAATTCTTTGCATTATTCGTGCATCAAAAACCAGCAAATTAATGATATTTTAATAAGCTCTATCATTTACAATTCCGAGCTAATTTACGGCAGCTTCGTTAAAACTTCTCGAAAAAAGAAAGCCGCAGCCCAACGAACCTCCTCGAGTCCCGTTTAGTAGGCAGGGCACGCAAAAAAAGCACAAATAACAAAGGCAGATCTAAAGAAAGCAAAGCAAGCGAAACGAGGAGAAAAACACAAAGCATCATTAATACCCAAGGCGCGCGGGACTGGACCGTGCATTCTTCCGGTGCTCTCGTCTTATTTGTCTCGTTATTACCGGTATCGATTGACAAGCGTATACATATACCGGGCATCAGGGAGTACAAAGTGGCGACAAATCGAATGACCGCCTCGACGTATCGAGGATAAAAAACGCAGCCGCGGGAATTAGCATAAGGAAAATACGCGGAAGCTGTTTTATTGCTGACTCGCGATTTTCCTTTTTCGGCTGGCGGGGCTAAGCTCCAAGGAAGAGAGAAAGAGAGAGAGAGAGAGTGAAATAAAGCGCGCGCACGACTTGGCGCGTCGAGGGATGAATATTGAAATTCTCATTATTCGCGCTTCCTCGGACGGCGCATCGTCGTGCGTCATGTCGGCGCTTGGATATAATTTAAAGTTTCTCAACTGCTGTGTAGTAGGCGGCTTAATCATGAATGTATTCGCTCGTGTGCATTGGCCATTCAGAGCGTGCGAGAGTGAGAGACCAAACACCACCTCGTCCTCTTTCTCTTTTACTTAGCTTGGCGGGAACGCTAATCCCTCTAACCTCCTTCTCTCTCTCTCTCTCTCTCTCTCTCTCTCTCTCTCTCTGTTGCTCGTCTGCTTTTGCTTTGACGGCAGAGCTCTAACGCTCCCCCGAGACGCTCAATGGTCGGCGGCGAGCGACGGTTCCTGGCAAATTGATAGTTGCTTATAATTCCGCAATTTTGCAATGCTCGGCTATGTAAATAGCCGCTTTTATGTATGTAGAAGGGAAGGCGGCTGTCTCCTCCTCTTTTCTACGACTCGCTGGACGATTGAATTTAATTTGCTCGTTATCATAGCTAATGGCGGCTCTTTTAGAATTCAGAATTCATATTTCGTTTAATTGAGCCTTATTATTATTATTATTTTTTTTGCCAAGTAAAAATAGGAAAAAGGTTTAAAATTTGCGTTGTTAGATTTTTTTATTTTTCAATTACTTTGATGAGCATAAAAACTGCTCATAATGTAGAAAAAAAATTCAAACAAGATATCTTTGTAACTTTTAAAATAAAATCTAGGAGAAAATCCGGTGAATCTCGTGAAATTATTTCTTAAGCACATTTGTATTATTGCCTGACTATATCATTTCTGTTCTACTCGTTCCTCTTTATTTTTCCGGATGCTATTTAATCAGCATAACTACCTTTCTTGTAATCCCTTAATGGTCGTTCAAATTCATTTCCTCCTATTTTTGCAAGGGCCTAAGGAAATCCAGCACGTTTTTGTGGCTGCCGGATGTAAAAACGATAGCAGCGCAGTAACCAGCGGACCAATTGAGTATTTGCATTATTTATCTTTATTTTTTTTTACCCTGCGGCGGTAAACGTTGTTCTTTTAAATAATTCTACCATATTTATTCTGTTCGGATAAAAAAAAAGCTTAATTACTGTTATCAAATTGAAATATATCACTGTTTAAACATTCATTGCTCTGTTAAAAACGACGTACCCTAAGGATCCGTTGCTCGAACCCCTATTGAGAAGCATAAATTCTACTTCACTATTTTCTTGCAACAATGTTGAGATGAGAAACTTACCATTCGGAATTACAATATCGTTAACCGAAACAGCCATAATTCGAAGCATATACGTTCGAAATAAGTCAAGGAGCACAACAAGAAACTAACCTACCAACACGTAAACCGAAGTTTACTGCTGCCGCGCGAAACTTTTCACACTGTATGTGCTTGCTCGCAAGCTTCCCCTTAAGAGCAGCCCTCTTTATCAAAACGTGCGCAACAAAGACAGAAGGACGGATGTGCGAGAGGTGTTCGCACGTATGAATGCTACGCGAAACACGTGCGGGAGTACACACAGGGCCGCGGGGTGCGTTGAATCTCGAATTTAGCCATTGTCTTGACGGATCTCCGCCTCTTTTTCTCTCAATTTAGAATTTCCATAGAAAGACAGATTTATGAAGCGGGCTATACATTATGCTAATGGCTCGGTATTTAATCTCCATCCTTGAATTCGTTAATCTCGGCGGGGGGTAAATCTTTCTCTGTCGTTGTGACTTAATTGAAAATTTTTTCGGGGTTAAATTGTCGAGCTTAAGAGGGATAATTTCAAATGTTTATTCTTGTCTACGAGAATTCGCGTAATTGAGAGAGTCTAATTTTTTAGCTGGATGTTTTGATGAGAAATGATGGTGAAATGGGGAATTTTTTTGTGAAAGAAGATAAAAAAAAATGTTACATTTAGGCAGGAAGAAAAGTTAGCGAAAACTAGGTTGAGCATCATTAAATAACCCAGAGACATTCCAGTTGAACTTGTTAAATCAAAAATTTTAAATTGCGAAAAGTTGGTAAAGTTTAAGTATTAGGAATCTGAAATAGGTGAAAAAGTTAAAAACGCTACGCTTATTAGTTTAAACGTAAGTTAAAGGAAATCAAATCAGTTCATTTCCTTCGCTAGTCGATAAACTGAACGTTTTTCTTAAAATATTTTTCATTTAAAAGAAATTTTTTAAGAATTTGCATCAGGGCCACAGAATCGCAAGTCAATACTATATACCAAGCCAAGACTGCCACCTATCATTTAGCTTTGACTTTCTACATATATTTTAGTGCTTAAAAAAATTCTATGAATTGATGAAATGTATTTACTGAAATTAAATTTTTACATCTAGTCCAGTTTATTGCAAGCACTAAAGTACATTATATGTAATAAATTAACATACAGTAAAAATAACGACCATTTGTTACCTAAAATTTTCTTCAATTCGCATATTTTTCTTCCTTTACGGCCAAAGTCGCTAATCGAGTACTCTTGCAATTTAGAATGGTTTTAGATCTATTTAAAATGGGTATAAATTTCACACTGGCGCGGGAGTAGAGCCACACTCTCACACCCGGCCTCTCTCGCTTACTCTTCGTCTCTCTCTCTCTCTCTCTCTCTCCCTTTTCCTGCTGATTCGTACTCCTGGTGCATCGCACGTAATTCCTCCCTCGTCATTTGACATTTTGTTCGAAAATATTCAGCTGCTCGAAAACGAACATTTGCGCGCCATTCATTTATTTTTAGAAAAAGATTAGTAAAAGCTTTTCTATTACAAAACGGAAATACTGATAATATTCTACTTTTTTCAGATAAATGCGCATTTATGTCACGTACATCATAAAATATTAAAAAAGAAAATATGAGGAAGTTTGTAATATTTCAGAAAAGCTTTCGTCCAGCGCTTAAGAGGACTTCAGCGATTTTTCTCAATGATATACTATCCTTTTTTTTTATTTAAATTGAAATTTAGAGCCCTTTATATGGATTTTCAATATCCGCTAAACAGGAAAGAGCTAGAAATTATTGAAGTATCGAAGCTTCATTCAATGAATAATCTGAACGTTTATAGTTCCAACAAAGTAAGTCACAAAAATTTCAGCATTAATCATAAAAATTAGAAAGCTTAATTTTTGTATGGATTCTAAGCATTAAATAAAAGCCTTTGTTAGGCAGTATTGAATGCTATTAGAAATTCTTGCCGAGACGTTTATCAGAATCAGTGACCCAAAAATACCAGTCTCAGCTCGTTAGTTTTGCTGAATGGTCGAAACTCGCGCCCTCTTTCAAGCAGCCAATTCCGAATGGAGAATAGCCCTGCAGACACGTTCAGGGTGAATTCTCAAAATAATCACTGTGGGAGAGGGAGCCGTATTCAAAGGACTCGCGCGCAACCACAATTAAAAATATCTCGAGCAGCCCGAAATCTCGCGTATTCGCCTACTCTCGACGCTCCCACACACCGCGGCAGCAGCAGCAGCTTAGTGTACGTACGTGTGGTATTACTCGCGGTTTACTCCAGCAAGCAGAGAGAGAGAGAGAGAGAGAGAGAGAGAGAAAACTCGCTTCCTCTGTCTCTCCCGTCGTGCTATGGATGCATCGGCCGTAATTCCTGCACCACTCTCACTCGTAAAAGTACGCGGGCGCGCGTCGCTCCCTCCCGTTTGTATACTTGCGCGTAAGTGTGCATAAATATGCGCACGTGTGCGGGGGCCAAGGCAGAGAAACTAGACCTGTAGACATGAGTAATCCAATGCCGACGCGCGCCAAGAGAGAAAGCGAGAGAGAGAGAGAGAATCGTTGCGCGCTTCTGCACAGCCGGGCATAAGATGGCGAAGTATAAAGGTGAGAGTAAATGCGAGAGAGAGGGAAAGAGAGAGAGAGAGAGAGAATATCTGGAGCGTGCGTAATTCCTAAGTGAGCGAAGGAGGAGAGAGGCAGCGGGAATAGATGAAGTGAGTTGTGTGCGCCAGTCCGAATGCACGCCGCCTGTCTGAAATAAAGAAGACGCGAGAAAGAGGGAATGTAAATAAGATAAGAGATAAGAGCGCCGTTTTCGGGGAGAAATTACGGTTTGGACTGGTGATTTAAGATGATTTTGTTGTTATTCACGCTCGTTCGAAGGGAGGAGGGCTTCAACTGCAGGAGATTTTACATCCCAAATGGTGCTGCTGTTGAGCGGGGGAAGAAAACCTGTTTTACGGACCTTTTATCGTCGGTGTTAATCTCCCTTGACCTAGAAAATTTTTTTTTTTTTTATAATTGTATTTGAATTTTTCAGGGCTGTAGGGCTACTGAGTTTATGAGCAAACGAAGAACTGGAGTTAAATTAAATAAAAGAAAGAAGGGACGAATTTGAAATTTTTTTATCATTTAGGGCATTGAGTTATATTTAGAATAATTTAAAAATTCATGATTAAATTAGAATTTCAAATAAGTGAATATTTATATGTAAAAGAAAAGTGCAATTTAACAATTTAATACAATGATGAATTTTGAAATTTAATATAAATCCAAACCTAATGAGCAATCAACGTTTTCTTTTATTCGTAATTTAAAAATTTACAGTGAGTTCTTTTTTTAACGTAGACACTATATTTGTATTTAAAAAAATATTCAGTATATATAAAATTGAACACGTTAATTAAAAAAAAACTATAATATTAGATAAATTTGAAAACAGATTTTTTTATTTTACAATATTTACTAAAAATATATTTGAATTAAAACATTGATTAACAAAGAATTGAAACCTTTCTTTTTTCAATAAAATAAATATGTATAATTTTTAATGGTTTTTCTGTAATATTAAAAAATGTATACTTACTTATTCACCAAAAGAATAAAAATAAGTTGCTATATTTTTTATTTCAATAACTCATTAGGATTTATATTTCTCAAAATAACGAAGAATGCTTATTTTCAAACTTTTTCTATATTTATTCAAGGTACATGCAAAAAGAAGTTTACCAATACAAGCATGTTTGTTTGATGTTTTAAGCTTTTACGTATGAAAAAAATGTGGAAAAAAGAAGTAAAATAATAAATAAAAAATATTTAGAATTTCGAGTTTTGCGCATGAAAAAATTTTTTTAAAAATCTTCTAAAAAATTCTAATTTTTATTTTTACTTCTTTCATCAGTTGCAGTACCAGCTTTTCACTGGTAGAAGAAATCAGATAAATGAGTATCTGCGTACACAAATTCAGGTGTATATTTATGCGTGAACACTCAAGCACGCATAGAAAGAATTTTTTAAAAATTAAAAATTTCTCTCCCCCCTCCCCCCTTGCTTTTTCAAATTTCATTCTACAAGATTAATTTCAACATCAATGTATATTAGTATACAAGAAAAGATAACCGCAACGTAACCATACCTTCAAGTTTATACGTATCGGTAATTTTTACCGTGATGACCGTAATGTTTAGATCGCGTTGAGCAATAAGTTCCAAGAAATTTTTCACGTAAATTAAATTGTGAATTTTACTAAAAAATTTTCTCGGTCGGAGGATTAAACAATTTTAAAGAAAAACGATAAATCGAAAAATAAAGTCTTCTACAATCCATAACAAAAAGTAAAATGGCAAACTTTCAAAGTTTCTAAAAGCTTTTATTCCTAATACTTTCCACTCTAAAGCTAATTTACAAATTCGAGGAATAAGGCACTTCCCGGCAATGCGATTTACAGCGGCATCCATTCAAATCGAGGGAATTTCTCAAAAGAGAGGGGGACGGAAGGCTAAAATAAAGCGCGGAAGTGCCTGAGAGACGGAAGGCGATATATCGGGCCACGGTGCGCGCGAGGCGCGCTGAAATTGAGAGGAAAACAATTTCGCGCGAGAATGTCGCCGCCTCGCGCCAGACGGAAACGGAGATACCGCCTATCCTTAATCGCCGGTTTTTGAAGAATGCGCCCTTCGGGAAATGCCGCGATAAGAAGAACTCGTCGCTGCACCGGTTTGCACCATACACGTGTTCGCGCACTGTTGCTCGTCGCGTTACGGCTGCTAAGCGCCGATGCAGCCACTTCCCTGGCGGCAACTTTTCCGACCTCCTGCGCATTTTTCGAGACCCCGGCGAAATATTTGATCGGCCTACCGGAGAGCTCGAGTTGACAATACATTTACGAATTGGAAACTTTGTTTGCTATTGTTTCGCATCGGGTTTTAGGGGGCTTAGAGATTGTTCGGAAGTTAAATAGATTTTCCGAAGGATAATAATTTACGAGAGGTTTTAAGAATAGCTTTTTATGGAACGGACGAGTTTACTTCAAAATTTATATTTCATCGATTTACATTTAAGAAGTTAAATTAAAAACTAATAGTGTTAATGGATTGCGAAACTGTTACTCTGCAACTTTCTCGCTGGCCTGCATTGAATTTACCTCGCAGCTGCGAAAATATTATTTGCTCGGCGAAAGGTCAAACTGAATGGATGCATATTACCAATAAACGATATTGGAATTTTCGAAAAAATTTTAAAGTTAAGAATACCAGCGAACATTTTCAATTTTCACTTCACTGGCGAATAATTGGGTAAAATATTGTAACTATAGAAAGTTTTAACATTATAAAAACGATTTCACGTTATACGTTATATTTGTCGTGTTAACCAATTCACATACTTTAATTTTGTTAAATAACTTTTCAAGTATAACCGTGCACAGCAGTATTTGAAAGCAGGACATATATTTATTGCAAATTTAATGCCGCTAATAAAAAACCAATTCCCAGTGTCAGTGCAAGCACTCGTCCTGCCAATATCCTGCCTCAATAATTACAAGTCGTTTCCTTCCTCGAAATAAAAGCCGCATTAAAAACAGACCCGCGGCCTTTAAACGCTCTTAACCCATCTCTCCGCCTCCGCGGAAACAAGCAAGAGACTCTCTCTCTCTCTCTCTCTCGGTTCCTAACCTTTAATCGCCGGGCATAACTTATATAACTGTCTCGCGCGCGTTCCGCCAATAAAGCCTCGTGTGCGTAGCTTGTAAAATCCGACCTCGCTTCCTTCCTTTCTTAGACAGTCAGGCGAGCGGCTCCCTCTCCCCGTCTGGCAATTACGCGCGCGAATCCGAGTCACGCGACATGAATCGCACGAGTCTGGTAGGAAGCGTCGAACTACCGCGCGTCTCCCCGAGATAAGATCGCTCGACTCCGGGGGCTTGCACGGATGGAAAATAAAAAGGAGAGAGAAAGAGAGAGCCGTGGAATGGAAGCGAGAAGGTGGCTGGTATGAAGAGGCACGTGATAAAAAGCGGGTCGGCCTTAATAACGAGCGGGAGGTGCTCGCTCCTTTTCACGGATGAGAGAGAAAGTAGCGACAGAAGTTATTACCGTTGCGGGAAAAGCCGAAAGGAAGTGGCGGAGAAGACGGGGGAGGAGGAGGAGGAGAGAGATATAGCCGGACTCGTACAGGTGAACGCGAGCGTGAGAGAGCGCGGGAGCCGGAAGCGGATAAGGGAGGAAGTAATACGACTACGTAGCTCCGGGACGGCCGCACGTCGATAACGATAAGCATCGGGCCGGCCTCGAACTCGCGCGCGGAATTGGATTGTCTCCTTTTATATACGTTTACGCTCTCTCGCGCTCCTTTCCTTTTATACGGACGTATACTCGGGGCCCCCCCCGACCTCGGCACCTCTTCTTTCCAACCCCCGGTGAATCCCGGCGCAATTAGCGCGAGGCGCCTTGCCGCGCGCGCGGCCCACCTTTTATTCTCAAAGGACGCCTCGGCCGGCTTTCCAAAAGCGCCGGCAGCTCCGAGACAAATGGACGTATTTGCCCGTCTAAAATATTATTCAATGCCCGGTAATTATACGCAGACCCGTTGTGTTGCGCCTTTGTGCACTCGGCCGGCTCTTTAGGAAAATGAGAATTGGGAGGGGGGGGGGGGGGATTTTGGGTTAGGTGAGTTTCCGCGCGGTCTGTTTGAGCGAGGGCGTATCAAATTAACGACTTGAATATTGCACCGTAGTTGACGCTGCGGTTTTCGAGGGGATGAAGAGGTCGCTTTCTCCCCCCCCCCTCCTTTCTCTCCTTTCCCTTTCCCTCTTCTCTCTACGGCGGTAGGTGTGCTTAGCTTGGAGGACGCTAAGGTGGCGCGCGAGCGGTTCAAAAATTCATGCAACTTAACACGACGAGTTTGCGGTGTGGCGCGCAGAGGTGGCAATATTCCTGTTCAAACGACGATGTTTTACGAGGAAAGATTGCCGGCTGCTCTGTTTTCTCTTGCTCGTGTGGAGCTGTTTCTGGATGAAATTCATTTGGCGATGCTTTTTGATCTTTCAATATTTATTTTATTTTTTTAACCGTTAAAAATGATTTTTAAATGAAATGAAATTTTTTTTTTAAATGAAAAAGTGATTTTTAAATATCGACGAAAAGTAGAGAATAAATATAAAAAATCAAATAAAAATTGCGGCCATAAAACATATAAATTCTATATTTTAATATAATTGTTTAGTGCAATCGAATATTCGAACCGTGCTAATACGGGAAGCCTCTATTTCTTTTTCTACGAATTGAAAATTAAATTTCTCTACCGTATAAAGGTTTTTAGTCAAATAGAGCTTTAACAAACGTTGCATGTACGAAAAATATATTTTTTGGCACAAATCTAAATTTGAGGCAAATCGATCTAAAAAAAAATACTCTAAAAATTAAAATCGAAGGCTGTGATATTAAATTTATCTACCGAGATAAAGTAAATATGACCATGTACTTTATTTATCTGAATCTTTATTTATCTATTGTACAGATTTTTACAACAATCCTGATTCGGAAGGTAAGAAAAGAATGTAGTGTAGCGACATTCATGAAAAACACTTGTGCAATTTATTTGTTATAAAGGCGTTAATAAAACATAGAATTTTTCAAACGCACAATAAACTTTTGCGTTTGATTTACGTCTTTACTTATTTAATTATAATATTCTGAAGAAAATGGTAACCCAAGTTTTAGAAATATGACTGGTAACCCCCTTAAAGATTCCCCGCGGATATTTAGCTTAGGCTTGACTAATTATATAGTCGCAAGGGAAACACTCTATCAAAGGCTAAGGACAGACATAATTAGTATTATAGTACTTTATAATTAGATTTTCGCAAAGACTGATTAATTGATTTTCATATATCCCGATTGGCCACCTACTCCATCTAGGTAATTATTTTACTGCGTACACTCGACATCGTTTTTGCATATAAATTTGCAAGATTCAGTGTTTGCATAATTTAAAATTTATGTAAACTTCGAATATGATGGATAAACATGCTAAGTTTAAAACGTTTTTCGCTCCATAAATACACGCAATCAAGTTTTTCTTCATCGGAGGCCAAAAAAGATTGACGGAAAACAAAAAATCGACTTCATCAGGCAAGTAACAATAAATCCCAAGGGGAAATAAGTTTTATATCCGTATAATTCCCAAAAGGAATAACAGGACTTTTCGAGTGCTCGGCGATGCAAAATTTTCAGCTCAAAGTGCACTAATTACTTTCCACGTGTTTGAGACTTCTGCCGGCAATTTAAAATGATATGACGCGTGCAAGGCATTTTCCGAGAGGAGCACTGAAAGTACGAACTCTTTGCTCTGCCAGGAGAGAACGGGCGTGGAGAAGTTTTGTGCAACCAAAATCGCATTAAAAAGTTATAATTTCGTTAAAAACTCTTTGTACGCTTGTCGAGATCGTTTCCCCGTAACTGGTTATATTTTACTTTTAATCAGCGGATAATTCGCTTGAAATTTGCCAACTATGATACTGTGCAAGTTCATTTTACCCCTTTGAGGCTGGAAAAAAGAGGAAAGTAGTTCTAAATGAGAACAGACAGATTGCCGATACCGCAAAGAAAGATTAAACCGGAAGGGCTATTAAATTAAGAGACTAAAAGTGTATGGATTGAAATATTAGTCTTGTTATGAAATTAACGATCCGAAACTTTTTCGCGAATTATCTCATTAAACTGGAAAAGTTTTGAATTTCCGTCAACTTGCTTCGACAAGATATTGCTCTAGGAAAGAACATTTTTTCCTCGCAGAGTCACAATGGCCGAACACGAGAAGGGAGTTAGAATGCGCGCAAATACGTAAAACTGCATTAAAAAATGAAGAAGCCCTGAAACATTAAAATCGCATCCGTCAAGGTGGCGTGCGAGCCTCCTAGTTGGTCCAGGCACTCTTTGCTATACCTAAATAAATCAAAAGTCCCATACGGTATAGATCTCGGCAACGGTAGCGAAAGTATAGTCGAAGCCTGGGAGATCTCTCGCTCCATCTCTCTCGGTAGTCCCATAGCCGTCGGTCCTCGGTTCATTAAACATTAATCCAGGTGGGCTCGGGCAGTAAGGGGACGAGATGCCGTCCTGGGGATAATCGGGAAGGCGGACAATAAGCCGCGCGGTATATACACAACGAGAGCTCCGAAGCGGTAGCTGCGCGCCGATGCATTTTGGGGCTTCCGACAGGTCCGAGCCACCGGAAAATGGCATAAATTCCGCGTCGACGTATCGATTCCATCGTCGGGGACTTATCTCCCTCCCACTTGATTTTAACCTCGCAGACACGCGCGCGCACACACACACACGCCACATACAAGCGCGCGGTGTTACATCCTAAATCCACGGATGCGCGAGCGCTAAGATCGACGGTGGGTGGGCAGCGCGCCAAGCCAATCAGTTTTGCCGATGGCGAACAATGAGCCTCGATTTATACCTCAGTCGCCGCTGGTCGTATAGGAGCCACTTCTGCGCACTGCGATCTCGTAAGGTGGATGCCAGGGGATAGGTAATGCCCACTCGTTTTTTTTTTTTTTTTTTCGCCGACGCCGGATGCGCCGCGTTTCGGGCTCCGGATACGGCGAGTTTCAGTACATTTTTCGCTGTTACGGGATGCTGTTGCGACGATTTATCGGAGTGGATGTTTCGGCGATCTTCGTTATTGAAGCTTTTAAAGTAGACTTGAGCGAAAAGAAACTGGTTTAGAGTGAGCAATTAATCTCTCCGTGAATAAATGGACGCTTCTGCACATTAAATGTTGAGAAGTTTTAATGTTTCTCTTGTGTCTTCTGTATACAAACTTATTTTTTAAGGTAACATCAAACTTTAGCATTTTTTAGCAAATGAAATTATGAATTCCAAACTGAATCAATATCTATCCGAAATACTGGCGTGGGTAAATGTGGATGTTAATGTGGTGTTGGACTGTGCTGCTCAACACGAAGTTTGTTATTCTATTTACAGCGAATTTATAAACTTGGAGCTTATGAAATTCAAGGTCATATGTGGTTTTCAAAATTTTATGACATGATAATTGAATGGCTGTAAAGCTAAAGAGAAAGTTAATATTTAGATATTAATTTTACGGCTAAAGTGGTCATTGCTTGAATTTCACCGAAACAGTGTCCTCTTCACTCAAATTTGCTGTTTAAATGCAACTACGTTCTGAATTACAGGCGTTACCTCGGGCGTTATTTTGCAAAACTTTAAAAAAAGGCAGCTTATTACAATAATAATTTACGGCTTATAATTAAAATTTCTGTTTGCAACAAAGCTGAAAAACTGCATAAATTCAAGGGTTACTTTTAACAATGCATAAACTAATGAAAGTTCTCGCAACTCTGGTATGAATCAACTTCACAAAGCCTCTTAAAAAATTGTTACCTCCTTATTCTTGCGGATACTTAGTTCATACAGAAACAAGTTCTAAAGTTCGTACTCAATTCTTTGAAGTAGTTTCTCGAGAAAAGAATTAAAAAAAAAAAAAAATGGTGAAGCAGGGCTTAGTCAGAGTTACACGAATTCGTTAGAAATACTATAATCAGCAGTTAAAGTAACCCACAAGTTTTTTAACGTTTTTTAAGAAATTCTCTTAACATTAACTTAACAGTTGGCACATTCCACTGAGAAGGCTGTAATTGACAAGGGAAATTCAAGTTTAATGAAAGAGGCTAAAGCCGAAGACAAAAACCTAAGTTTTATAATCGATAAAAGGTAACAAAGTAATTTAAAGTACACTTTGCAAGAATATCTACAACTTTTTTTTAACTAATCTCATTTAATGAATAATTTTCTGCACTCGATTATTAAAATTTTTTTTATTAAATTCTCAGACTATTCCGTTGAATATATCCAGGAGAGAGCTAAGTTATATGAGGCGCGGTAACGCCGAGATTTTGGAGGCTTTCTCAAGAAAACAAGATTCTCGTTCGCTTTAAGAGCTATCAAAGTACCCGAGACTCGCGACGCGGAAAATGAGCAGTCGCCTGTCTGCTCTTTTGGTAGAAGTGCAGCTTTAGGATAGATTTTCGCTTTAAGATTTTGAGATTGCTTGTGAATCAGCCGAATGCTAATGTATAATTTTTCAGGAAATTTTCTTTCGCGAAGAGGGGTTTGTAAATAAAAATTTTCTTTGAACGTTATTCGAATATTTTTGTAAAATTTTTTCGAAAACGGAGTTAAACGAAAAATTATTCGTTTATAAGCTTTTATGATTTATGAAAAGAAATTCCCGGTATCGGTATTGATGTCATATTATATTGGTAATTTTTTAGCTGAGTAAACCAAATTTGCATTCTGTTAAACAAGATCATTATGAGACTTCATTATGCAGAACCTGTAATTTCTGCGGCTATTACCGTTGCCTTTGTCACTCATACGAGTAAACCGCAACTTCCGTAATTTATTCAACCGGTATGCGGCGAAGCAATAAGAACAATCTGAGAAGCGGCGAAATAAAATTAGCTTTTAAAGGCGCATTTCCATTTATATTGAATTTTAAAACTTCGATAAAAAATGAAATTGGGCCGGAAATTCTCGATCCATTGCGATAATTGTATAAACATTAAAAAGTAGCGCCACTCCCGCTCGCACGTTAGCATTTTCACCGGTAATTTGACTACGGCTTTCTTCGAATTCGCCTCGCAATCTCGGTGCCTCGCACACCCGGACGAAACGTCATTATCCTACTTTTCCCCCCGGGGCTCTTTCTCTCTTATCGCCGCTAAATTTTTTTCCTAATTTTCGTCGACGTGCCCGGCCTTCGGGGCGACGCTTCGTACTACTACCCCCGCTGCCAAAAATCCAATTAATAGCCAACGTCAGCGCGAAATCGTTGTCGAACGTCATTCTCCATTTTGGCCACTCCAGAGGCTACCGGCACATGTAAACCTGTATTCCCACACTTACACGTGTACACAAAGAGAGAGAGAGAGAGAGAGAGAGAGAGAGAGAGAATCTATGCAGCTCACACGAACACGAGGTACATAAGTGGTGCCAGGCGGCGCCAAGTTGCGCGAAGTGCGGATAATCGATGAAGAGCTCTGAACTCTGGCCTCTCCCGCCTAGACGCCTACAGCGAAAGAGAGAGAGAGAGAGAGAGAGGTGAGGGAGGTGGGGGAGGGAGAGAATACAGTAAGAGAAGTAATTCCCCGTTTGATTCGCGTTAGTTATGCCGAAGATTAGGGTTTGCCGAGAGCTAGAGAGAGAAAAGGGGCAGCTACAGCAGCACTTGGCTGATTCCTCCCTGACCTACGTCGAGCAATCCCCGCAGTTTCTCCTCCTCCGCGTCGAGAGACGCCAAGTCAAAGCGCACATATATACGAAGGCTGTTAGGGAACTTTAGTTTAATTACGTCGCTGCTGCGCACTCGCACGAGCGCCTAGCTACTTCCTCTCTCTCTCTCTCTCCCTCTCGCTCCTGCTAATGGGCTTGTTTGGATTCCGTACCTGCCTAGGCGGGCTCCTTAACTTGCCGCCACCCCCACGGCCACCTTCTCCTGGGCCGAAACATACGCAGAGAGTCCCGCAGAGAAGAGGGATAACTTTTACCTGGAGAAATCCCCAAGAGCTACTCTCTTATAAGCCATTCAGCTGCGGGGCTTCCCTCCGCCCCTCTGCCCGCAACAACAAGCGGGCGGGCTGCTGTCGCTGCCGCCGCCGCTGCTGCCTGAAAAGCGCGACGCCGAGGTAATGAAATGGACGGCGCGGACGGACACTGAATAGACGCGAGTATGCGGGCTACTTTGAAGGAGGATGTTGAGCAGGAGTTGCGGATGCTTCGAGTCGAGGACTACGACCTGTTGGGATCAAGAAGAGATCACCGGCTATTGTGAGAGGGAGCTAGATGCATCTGCCAAATTGAGATTGTGCCCTCGAAAAATGTGTTATTGTTATTATTATTTCGCGAATTAGCAAACTTGTTTTTCGTGCATTAACTTGGATTTGTTTATTAGTACAAGTCAGATTTAACATGTAAATGTTAAGTACCCTGCACAAGCTTGAATTATAATCAGGGGATTTAATGTTCGTAGTTTGTAATGGTACTTTGTTATTCGAGCAACGAAAACAGGATTTTTCGGTACTTTATTTTTACTCAAGTATAAATCTTATCTTTTTTATGATTCTAATTCTGCGAAGGATCTAATTTTCTATTATGAAGTCCTTTCTAGATTCCTTAGAAAGATATTTCAGTCTAATTTGTTGAAAATAGGACCAACCGGAATCACAGAGTGAAAGTCGAGTTTAATTTAGGCTAGTCATATTTTAACAAAATTAAGAGCAAGTCTACAAAATTTAGAGAACAGTGATTAGATTATAATAGCCATTGTTATTTCAAATTTCTCCTGTCGAGCAAATAAAGCTTCAATACAAATTCTTTACTAAACTTTAATACAAATGGTAGATTTTTAACAAAGAAGAACATTTTTGCAAAGAAAATTTTATAAAACGACTTAAAAATTTTGAACTTGGCAGTTTAATATATAAGCGTTCAAGAAAAATTATAAATTATACACTGGAAAGAAACTATTGGGCAAAGAATGTCAAAAGTTACTCTCTAAAATTATTTTTGAAAGAAAGAACTGAAACTACAATTCAGGATGTACAATTTTCTTAAACCTAAAGTATAACAAAGTCATTTTATATTTATGCAGTGGTCCTGCAAAGTTTAAGAATAATGATTTTAAGACCAAATTTTTTAAAGTACTATAGATAGATTTATTTTGATTAAATAGCTAGTTTACAAAATTAATAGTAAAATCAACTAAAGAAAATAAAAAGCTTAAGAAACTAATATAATAATTAAGCTTGTCGCATAAAAATAAAACAACTCCCATTTCCCAAAGTTCTCGAAATATTCAAAATCTACAAGACGCATCTCTTTAACGCGCGATAAACGAATCTTATGCTTCTTAAAGCTCGTGTTTTCGTTCTGTAAACGATGATTCAGATTTTCCAACGGAACCAGAAACAGTATATCCCATGGGCCAAGCTTTTCATAATGCCCCTTCTCTCTTATCTCCTCCTCTTCCTCTCTATCTTCCACTCGTTTTCCCTCTCGCAGCCTTTTCAGCCGGCTTTAACCCTCCTCGCGCGAATGCGGTAAACTTCCCTCGGATTTTTTTCCGTTACTTTGGTAACAAGAAGCAGCCACTCGCGCAAGGCGCTCGCCTCCCCGGGCCGCGAGCGCGAGCGCTTTTCACCGAGAGGCAAGTTTCACTGAACGATGGCCAACGGACAATTGATAACAAACGCTGCAAGGAACTTTCATCTTGTAGGCATTTCTTTTTTTCTCATTTTTTTGCGAACGAAGATTTTCCTGAAAAGCGATGGCTGCTGCCTGCTTTTTTCCTCCTCGGCGCACTGGTTCGTCGGAGTTGGCGCGAAGCTAGAAATTGAGGCGAAGCACCGACGTAACAAGATAATGAAGTTTACGAGGACAAAATGACGTAAATAAAAAATTTAACAAAACTCTTGAATTGAGCACTCGCCGCTTATTTTATTTTTTTTTTCAGCGAGAACTCTTTTCAGCGTCAGGTGCTGTATTTGCGCAAATTGGATTTTATTTGAAATAAACGAAAGTAATTAAATTTTTAATTAACCATTCGCTTCGACAAAGTTAATTATTTCTTGTTAATTAATCTCTACTAATTTAATAAATTTAAAAATTTGAATAGTTGGAATACAAATTCATTATAAAACGAGATGAATCAATTATTGTCTGATAATATATCTTAACTAATTTATAAATCACAAATTTTAATTATTAGTAATAATCTAAATTTTTTATTTACATTTATTTGAGAAATCTCTTATTTTAGAAAATTTTAAAAAAGTTTAAAAAAATAAATTGCGAAAGTATTTTTGGAACTGCTAAAAAAAAATTAAATTTAAATTCATCTGCATAAAATTATATATAAAAAAATAATTATTCAGCTTCAGCTGTCGGAAAGCTGCTCTCTCGGCTCCTCAAGAGATCATGCACCCCACTTATCGCCAGTGGCGCACTTTTCCAGCCTTCCATTCCGGCTCTCGTGAATTTTCGAAAAAGTCAATTCAATTAAGGTCAGAACACGATTTCGTACGATGAGCGAAGCGCATCGGAATAAGAAGAGCGCCCCGTGCCGAATTGGGTAATTTCGAAGTAGCAATTTAATTACAAGTGGGTCCTCGATTACGAGGCAAACGATCGTCGAAGAGGTCGAAGTCAACGAGCTTCCACTGCGTCTTTTCCCTCCTACCACCTTTCAATTTGCCCCCAACCTCGCGCTCGGTCTCAGAGTACTGTACGCAGACGTCGACAGCCGATTGTGGGAATCTGGCAAAAGCGGATTTAATTTTGTTAAAAATATTTATTAAATCACAGTTTTTATAATTACAGTTGCAAACTTAATACGAGCTAAAAATTTATATTCATTTCGATAAAATCCGCCACGTTTTACTTTAATTAAAATTAAATAAATGTTTAAATTACACATCAGGTTATTTCAAGGTAATGCTCTTCTTTACTTGCGGTTTATAATCAAATTATAGTGAAATTTAAAAATTACATTGGTAACGACCACGTTATCGAGAAATAATTAAAAAATTCTGATAACAATTCAGCGGCTCTGGCTCAAGCGCCGGGACCGTAACTTTTTATTAAAAATAAGCTTTAAAATAAGTTTTGCAACGTTTAATAGAAAATAAGTTCATAAAAGCACGTATACATAAACGTATCCATAAAGCTACTTTTCCTTAAATTCATAGAAAACAGCACGGACATAACACTTGGACAGTTCTCTAATATTCTTGGTGAATCCGTAGATTTTTCCGCAGCCAGTCATAACCGCATTTCAGCGCTTACGTAAGTCCAGCGCGCACGTATAAACGTTTTCCGATCGTTTCGGGTTTACCTGGTAATATCGCGGAAGTGGCCTCTGGATCTCCAGGCGTTTAGATCCGCTATCTGGGCTCATCTGCCAAATCGTTGCACCGCTGCTCCTCCTCTACTTCGGAAGGGGACAGGGTTCCGGCGTCGAGGAGCAGCCGAACGTTCACGGTACTCCGCCACCAATGGTACCAGGGCATCACCTGATTCTTTAAGCGGCGAAAGAGGAGATAGAGAGAGAGAGAGGAGGAGGGGAAAGAGAGAGAGGGAGAGAGAGAGAGAGAACAAATTAAATTGCGAAGCTAACGGCTAACTGCGATAGTCGCGGAAATCCACGCGCGCGTATTTTCGAGCTTTAATGCCTAAGTGGAGCTTCTTGGCTTCGCGTGCGCGGGGATGTTACGCGAGAAGTAAGTGATATCGCTCCGAGAGTTTTTGCCGCGCCGCTGTGTTACGGAGTCCCGGATGGGAAACGCGCTCGCCCACCGGTACTTTTGCCCTCGAGAATTTACTTTTCTCCTCCTGGAAAGGAGAGAGTGGGAGGGAGAGAGAGAAAGATGTTAAGGAGTCGCGGTGATTTTTCAATGAGTTTTAGGAAGCGGAGCTTTTGATTTTTATGGCTCCGAAGGAGCGAGGTTCTTGCGAGCTTTTTTCCTCGGCGTCTTTCGCCTTTGCTTTTTTTTTTATCAAGAGTTCGATGGGACTAGGAATATTTATTGAACGTTTCTTTAAGCGCGCCGAAACGAATGTCTGGGGTGAATTCTGTAAAGGTGGATTTAACTTTAAGGAAACGGTGGTTTTATGTGAAATTATAGAAATTGAAATGAAATTTATCTAGGTTTAAGTTCTTTGTTTGCAATGTAAAGTTCTAATTATATTAGTGATCATGATTGTCATATGTAATGATTACAATAAAGTTTGTTTAAATATCTAGAATCCCCTTTGTACAAATAAATTTACCAAACAATCACTCAAATTGATTAAATATTTACGTAAACAATCTCTTTATATTTAAAAAACAGTATCAAAGTTAATCCTTTTAAAAAATATATCAATTCCACCAGTGAAAAGTAAAGTATCACTCTTTTTTTAGTATTAATCTCTTGAAAATACAGATATTTCGAACCGAAATTCACAGATGCTAAATCAATACGAAAGGATGGTATTTAACAAAAAAGTTCAATTTCAATACTGAGAGTCAAGAGAACTTTAAACTTTGGAACATCTTAATCTAGAAGAAGGAAAGCTGAATGAAGTGCAGAGGGCAATGAAACAAACTATTCTTCAAGTAGAAAAAGACAACCCCTCGCTCCCCCGCGTCAAATCGAACTTCCTTGCTTTGTGTCCTTTTCCATCATCTTTTGCTCACTTGGATGTCGTTCTCTTCATTTAGTGTCAAACTCGGTAACTATCCACATTTCTCGTAAGCAATTAAGTCGTAAATACCTCGAGGTTTTGAAAAGATTAAATGTCAGAAATTCAATAATAAATAACTATTGTGAATTTACTCATTCAAATATAAATGTCTTTGTGCTCTGGTAGAAAATAAATCAATTTCACTTGTTAACGTGTTTTTTAAATGGAACCGTTTTCAACTAAAATTGGCGCCTAAGTTCAACAAAAACTATTGGAAGATCATCTTAAAAGACAAAATATTATTACAGTAAAATATATGAGTAAACATATTTAATTATTAAATAATAATAAATAGTAGCAAACTGTCGTTTTTAACTACAGAACTGGCTTAAAATTGGCTAAAAACTGATTCTGCGAGGATGCATATGATTATAAAACATTTTGCAATATTTTAGGCAGTAATAATTATAACAAAATATAATGCATGTATATAAAAAGTGACGATTACATTAATTAATATTACGAGTGAAGTAACAAAATGAATTGAATTAATCGAATTTTCGTGGAATATTATGCATTTTCGAGTAAAAGAAAACTTTATTAGCTCTCGCAATATTTGTACACAATAAACCGAAAATTTGTGTCTGATCCACTTTTACCTGTCAATTCAGTTGCATTGAAAATTTAAAACGAACTTATTAGTTTAAAACGAAATTAGCAGCGCCGTCGACTGTAATACTGGGAAAAGGAGAACTAAATCACTCCTCAGCTTTTCCTTATTTCGACTTTGGACAGGTCTGCAATCGGGCAAATGAGTTTCACAAGTTACAAGTAGCCGGGAGAAGAGAGCAAAAGGAAAGAAAGACGAGAGAAAACGAAGACACGCACTCGGCCGATTAGTGTCTTCGCTATCGCGTGCCACGTTCGTGTCTCGAATTTCGCTCTCGGGCTCTCGGGGACACTCGAATGAAAATCCGCAGAGGAGGGGGAAAGAATTTTCCTCGACTCGGCGGCCGAGCGCGCGCGATTTTTCCGTGGCCGAGCCAAAGGACGACACCTCCTCTCCTTTCTTTTTCAGAATGCGACGGTGGCCCTAACTCAAGTTTTACCGCGACACGTCGCCGAGATTCCGCATTTCAGGCGGAACAAATGCGAGCCGACGCTTTTTGCCCTTGCACTCGAAGCAGCAGCAGGGGCAGCAGCGGCAGTAACCAGCACTGAGACAGAGAGAGAGAAAGAGAGAGAGGAAAAAACCGTAAGAGAAAGAGAGAGTCCTCCTCGTTCCCTTTTTAGACAGAAAAGGATGGTGTCGGCGCGCGAGCTTGGATATCTCGCCGGCAGTAGTGGACGACGGACAGCCAGCATAAAACGACTCCGCGACTCGAACGAGCTAACCTCGACAACGAGGGAAAGAGAGAGAGAGAAGCGAACGGAGAAAAACCTCGCTCCTTCTCTCTCCCTCTCTTTCTCTCTTCCAAAAACGAAGAAAAACAACGGCGAGGCCGAGGGAGGACGCAGACGAAGAAGAATGAAATCCGACGAGAGCCCGAGTATGAGCGAAAAAGAAGCGAGAGGGGAGAGTGCATATCGGACGAGGAAGGTTCGTCCCTGGTGAATCCTGGGGGGGGGGAGCAGGGAGAGGGAGAAAGCAAGACGAAGTGAGCGGCGGCTCCGGCGCTTAATAGAGTCGTGACAAGTTCCGCACCGGAAACTCGGCGTGTTCTTCCAGGCGATCGACGTCATAAAAGTTCGGCCGCACCGTGTAACTGTCACTGAGACGAGTTGATTTCTCTCCCCCCCCCCCTCTCCCTCTCTCTCTCTCTCTCTCTCTTTCCGGATCCAGCTACCGGTTTAGCGCTGGCTTTGCGTTGCTCCTCTCTCCGCTTTGCACTGACATTGAGAAAGTTTTCGCTAAAATTAAATAAAGAACTTTGGCTTAATTTATCGATGCGTCGAAGCTTCGAATTTGTAAATAGGAGAGTACACTCGAGGGTATTTTGCCATCGGTTTAACGCTGAACCGGGAAAAAGAAAAAACATTTCCTGCAATTAAGGGTTTTATGGGAGCCGATGTTTTTATGGCTCAATTTTCTCACGCGAAGATTGATTTTGGGCATCGCGCTTTTATAGCGATTGGGATGCATTTTTTCAATACGAAATTGTTTGTATTTTTTTTTAATTTTAACTTTGCAATGAATCAAATGCGAAATTTCGTTATATTTTCTCTATTTTCCTTTATTTAACTTGCTGACTGGAAATTATTTCGATACCGTGATTTTAAAACTTTCCATCTTCAATAAACAAGTAGTAAATAAAAATATTTATTTCCCAAAAGCGATACCTTTTATTCGTAAAATTTATCCTACATAAATATTGAACGATCCGTGAAACCAAGATTCCTCACCGCGATATTTTTCGCCCAACTTTTAATCTGCAATAAATTTTGCATTTCCCGTAAAACGGAAAAAAAACAAATATTAATTTGCAACAATTTGTCCCTGTAACAAAGATTCATCTTACATCCACCTCTTTCCAAAGGAGTCACGTAAGAAGCTTCACGGAAACGTGGCCGCTGACCGATCGGCAAAGTTAAATAGCCAAAGCAACGTGTATGATTTCCCGTCTCAATCAAACCCTTTTTCTTCATCCTCAATCTACTCTCATTTCTTCCGTTTCATTTCGCTCCTACTTCGCCGCTCGATCCATTTAGTTCCGGCGGACGTCGTCGCACACACGTACGTGCGCACACAGAGCCGTAAGAAATCGACGCGGTCGCAAAGTCCGCAGAAAGAGGGTCAAAGAAGAAGCAAAGTCGGGGGAGCGGCACACACAGCAGTAAGAGGCTCCATCGAGCGAGACGCGACGTCTTTTCGGTTAAGCGACCGCCGAGGGTTGCGGATAATTGTCCTCGTCGTCGTTTTCCTCCCTTGCTTTTCGCGTCATTTAGCGCGTATCGCGGATCGAAAGGATTTCCGTCTTTTCGCGTTTGACACAAGCGAGAGTTAAGTTTTGTTAAAGAGAGGCGAAATACGAGAAGGCGGAGCGGCGGCGCTTGCCAGATAAGGCGATTAGAAGCCAAGTTATTGGTCCTTGTCTTTAAAGTCCGATCGACTTGCATTAAGCGGCATTATGAAATTTCTTAAGTAGATTTTGTTTGTACTTTTTATTGATCATACTTTTAGTTCGGAACAAGAACTGGTACTTTGCGATTATACCGGCGGAATAATTCATTAAATTTTTAAGTCTTTATTCGAAATGGAAGTAAATTCGGACGATGAAACTTGAAATTTCTGCATTTAATTAAAAATTTTTTATAAGTCCTTTTATTAGAAATAAAGCGATTAAGCGAGAGAGGGCAGCCTCCATTAAAAACGTTTTTTTTTCTCTCATGCGTTATGAGTTAACAGCCAATTAAATCGTGTTTCAAATGATCACCACATGGCGCTCGCTCTTTATTAATACACCAAAAAAGACTTTTTCATTCGCGATAAACTTTATCAAACTGCCATCAAGTGTAAAACCGATACCGAAAATTACGACTGTAATATTGTTAAAGAGGCCTCTTAAATAAATTTATCCAATAAATGCAATTATATTTTCCAATTAATTAACTGAAATTTCCAATATTAATTATTGAAAAATATACTAAAAATTTCTCGGTAAAATTCTTAAAAATCAATGCTTTATTATACAAAGTAGAGTACCAACGGCATACGAACGATTTTTGCATACAATAAAGAATTTTAAAAATTACATTATTGCTTAAAATGCGAAGCTTTTAAGCGCAGGAAAACTTTTAAAAGCACATTTCAAGATTAATCCGTAAGCCATACGTTAAAACAGTATTAAAGCAGAATTAGCGAAAATAAAAATCCCAATTTTCGGCAAAAGGGATAATTCGTCATAATTAGTATAATCTCCAGTATAAATAAGCACCCCTTTCTGCCTAACAATGTAATTACAAAATTCAAAAATTCAAAAGGCTTATCTCGTTATAACAAGTGCACTAGTAACTAGCTTCGCATTGTTTTTATGCAGCGCCGCCCAAGAATGGTAAAAGTTCCCCATTGTAAGTAAAAGAAAAAAAAAAAACACTGCATTTTCATCCCCCGCGAGTAAATGTTTCACCCCAAGAAACTGAAAAAGTAGGTACACGCGAGTTAGAGCTGGAAATCATGGGAAGGCGGGTATTAGCAGGCCGCTTCCGTCACACTTCCCATTCTTTCCCTATCTCAGCTTCCTGGAAGGGCAAACGAGGGGAGGGACGGAATTGAACTGCTCGAAATAAAAAAAAAAGAAGAAAGAAAAAGATAAAGAGCGCGAGTGAGAGTGGAAGAGAGGAGGGAGCCGCTGGGTGGGCATCGAAAGAAAGCGTATTACTGCGGCATACGCGGAGCCTGCACCGGCATTGTGCGCTGGTTTTACAGTCGACCCCGTTGTTCCGCAGCGATTCAGAGGAATAAAGAGGCCGTTTTTAAGAGCCCCCGCACGCTGCTCTCTTTCGCACACCCTCGCACGCGCACAATAAAGGAGAGAGAAAGAGAGAAAGAGAAATCCCTTACACGCGCGGGACTAAAAAAATACAATTATGCGGAGACCTTCTCCCGGCGTTCGGCGTTGAAAAAGAGAGAGGCGCGAGAGCGCTCTATTTAAATTCAGCGCGTAAAAATCTTAAATGGCACCGCGAGATTAACTACTCTTCCTCTCTCCCTCCCGCTGCTCTCGCTCTGGGCTGCGCCGCACGGAATTATTCCACGCGGTCGACGGCACGCGCGTACTTGGAATTTCGAATGAGCGAATTATGGCGGATGGACGGACGCCGGCGTCATTCTCTCTCTCTCTCTCTCTCGCTGGCCGCTCGCCTGGATTAATTAACAAAAGCAAATATTTCGATATTTCGCGTAACAGCTTTTTTCTCCTGCGGCCGCGTCGGACGATTTCATGCTCGAAGTGAGATATAGAGACTAAATTCGTTTGATCCGATTTCGATTGGAATGCGTTTGTAATATTTGTGGAAAATTAGGTTTTAAAAGAGATACTGGGTATTGAGACCTCCGAGGTTTTTTTTCGATTACTGTTTATTGAAAATATGATGGGTAATTGTTTCATTATCCTTATTTTAAAAATATTTTCTTCAAATTCCAATAAAGTAATAATTTACTGCCTGTTTTAATGTCCTATAAATATTTTCTTTTATGAGCAATCATAAAGTGGCAGTAATAATCGTTATAAAGAAACGAAAACAACAAATTTATATAATCTAGTTGTATCTTATTGCACGAGGCTATAACGTAGCAAAGAGATCTCTTGTTTCAACTGCTTATTTAACAATCAAAACCCGAACATAACAACTTCTTGCTTGAAGCAAGTAAACATCTATTTTTTAAAATTTATAAATCTCCAAGATCGTAAAAATAAAAATCTTTATTATATTAAGTTTTAACGAGAAGTAGAATGCGTTAAGCCATTATGACAATAATTATATACATTCAAAATTTAAATGAGGTTTTTAATGTAAACAGTATTCAAAGTTATTATGAAAAAAAGTGACTGATGTTCTGCAGCAACAGATAGGTATCCGAAATTCATGATCTACTTCCTTTACGGCTTGCGTCAAAGCTTTCTTTAAATTATTAAAATACCAAATGTCTGAATCCTATTATCCAATGCATCGAGTTATTTACTATCAACAAAAAGAAACAAATCAATGTATAAAACTGTATATTATTATTTTACTGTAGTCTTTTTCTATATATATAATTAACTCGTTATCTTCGATCCAAAGGATTTATTTTGAAAACGTGCTCTAATTTTCGCACACAATTTACACACAATATCACGCTTTTATGCATGTCAGTGGTACTTTATTTCACAATAAATAAGTATAACGAATACTAATTACTGTCTATATAAAAGTATCGGCATTTTCATCCGTACGTATCACTGAATATAATTCAACGCCATCCCCATAAAAAATGAATCCGGCAATAAGCAGAACGCCCGAAATAAAGCTATTACAAAATAATATTAATGAACAACCATTGAAACTAGATTATTAAGCCCCTGGTGCTTGGCCGAAAATAAAAAAAAAATACAAAGAAAATAATTAAATTCCTCCCTGGTTTCGTCCGGTGTCGTGCAATTTATTTTCCCCTGCTATCGCCGATAAAACACGGCGGAGCGACCCCCTCAAGCCGATAATTCGACGCGAGGTGAAATTAATTATAAATGACCGTGGACAAATGCAATTTGAGCGTCGCTTCCCCAAGCACAATGTGAGGGGGGGAGGAGAGGAGAGAGCCATCGACGCGTATTCAGTTCAGCGGCACAATGGCAAAATTCCATCCGAAGACTATTAAATTTATTAAGAGTCCATTTGTCGCTCGCCGGCAAAATACTCGCGCCTCGGCTGTGAAATTTCGCAAAAACCAAAAGAAACGCGCGGAAAAAAGCGTATATAAGCCAATAATTATTAAACGCTTTCTCGGGAGCCGACGTCGTCGGCGCAGCAATTTCCGCGGCCAACACGACGCGAAATTGCATGCGCACGCAGACCTGCTTTGCGCGTCATCCCTTCCGCGAACATGACTCATTACCTGCTTCATTTCATTCCGTTCCATATATCAAGCTCATCCTCCTTTTTCTCTCTCCCTCTCGCCTCCTATTCCGATATACACGCGTTTGTCCCTGCTTCTCGCTCCGGCCTGCCGGTCTAATTGCGCTCCCACGCTCTTTATCCTCGTCTCGCAAATACGTCCCAGCCCGACTGAATTACTATTCGAAATTCAGCCGGCTTGATGCGATCGATGCGCTTTCTGCCTCTTCATCCGGGGGCTCTCTTACGCGGAAATAGCATTGTCGGTTTAACCGCGGAGCTATATGTGGATTAGTTATATTCGCCTGCATTTTGCTTTATACGTTTTCAGCCGCCCCCTCCGAGCGGTTCTAATTTTAAAATGAGCGGGGAATTCGCGAGGGAGTCGTAGATTTTCCCTCTCGGCGATTGAACGGTTGAAAGATAAAATTTATGAGCGGCTTTAAGATTAAAGGGGGGAATCCCGAGCCGGGGACTGGAAACGAAGACGTAAGCGTTTTCGCCTTAGATATATCGCCGGTGGCGAACGCGCCCCGCTGAAAATCTGACTGAAAGATTTAATTTGAGTGCTTATCTGCCGGAGCCGGGAGCGATACCGCACTTAATAAAGTACAGCGGCGGAGCCCGAAGAATGACGGATTAGTCACCGTTGTAATCTCGAGCGATATATAGACTGATGTTTATAATCTTCGACTACTTTGTCAAGTGAAATCTCGCTAACTCTTACAATTCTTCAGACTGAATTACCTGACATAAGTTTTATTCATTTATTTTATATAAAATTAACATGCATATATTTAGCATTGTATATTATATACTATTATATTTTATTTTTAATTTCCTTATTTATTTCAATTAATATCGATAAATATTGCATTAATAAAATAGTGGTTTTTGATGCATATTAATGTAACCATCAAAGCAATTAAATTTTAATAATAGGCCACTGCACTAGACTGTGTCATACTAACCCAATAATTAATTTTAATTGATTAGTACACGAAACAGTTGTATGTCTATTATCATCAATATAATAAATTTAATTTAATAATTGCTTTTAATAAATAAATAATCGACTCAAAATTGGCATTTGCTAATAAATATTGTCATTGATTTTGATGGTTCAAAAAACAATAACACAAATTTTAAAGATAAAACAGACGTACATCCATGTTTTATTGTTTTAACTTTTAAGATAATAAAATTAAACTACAGCGCATAAAGTTTTTCTCCGCTTTTCTAGTTCTGCGAGCAATTCTATTATATTATTCTGGTATAAAACTTTTAGCATTTTAAAGTTTTGGTTATTTTTTCACCATTTAGGTACGTCTAAATTTGACCTTTTTATATATCAACTAAAGCATTATTTATTTGCCGTTACTTTGCAATGATTTTAAGAAAAAAAGAGAGCATTTTAGAAAAGTATAAATTCAAGCTAGTCTTTCGCAGTTTAATTGATCCTTTAAATCTTGAAAAACTTCACGTGTTTTTTAAAAAGTTTTTGTAATTAATTAAATAAACATATAAATAACAAACTGACTAATATTTATCTTTTCCTTTCAGGTGAGTAAATCAAATCGATTAGTGGTATCGGATTCCAGAAAAGGCTCGTGAGTAATTCTAATCTAATCTATTCTTGAAAAACTATTGAAATTAATTTTCTTTCTTATTAAAAATATTTAAAATTGCACGCGACACCACGACTTTTGGCCAAAAGTTTTGGGGAACGTAAGTACAATCTAATAGCAACAAATTGTTTGCTATGTCAATTTAGCGCAATTCTATTTCGTCGGTTCTTTGACGCGCTAAAAAAATATCCTTGATTGCAAATTCAAGCTCTCCCTACAAAAGAATTACTCACCGCCGACTAACTCGATATCAAACGAAAGTTTATCGAACGCCCAAACCGCCGGTCGATTGACGTGTAAACAAACATAAAAACATAGGCGCGGAGAAAAAATCCATCAGATCCCCCCCTCCCCCATTTTATTTTATTTAAAGCGGCCACCGCCGGCATAAAAAAAATATAAACAACTTCTCCATTCCTCGTTGGCTCTTTCTCATTGTCGGACCCCATAAGCTACCGAGGACACATGAATCACGCGCACGTCATTGCCTATACAGGGAGCAGAAGGAGGGAGAGAGGTCCCCGGTCGCGACCAGTTTTGCTCCTCCTCCCCCTTTTGCCATCTCGCGTTTAATTGATTTTCGTTTAATTAAAGCAATGGACACATCGGGTGCGCGCGCGTGCCCGCTCCACGCTCTGAATTAATCGCTCTCCCTCTCTCCCTCCGGCTCTTTCTGTCTCAATGCGCGTTGCGCAAGCCGCAGATTCGTGTGTGCGAGAGGGAGAGAGAGAGAGAGAGAGAGAGAGAGAGAGAGGAGAGGGCAAGCAAGCGTGCGTACATGTAAACGTGCGCGGGCCATTCTATGCCCTCTTTCTCTCCCTTACTGCTCGCTGGCCGATTCCCTCTTTCTCGCTCGGCCGAGGCAATCGATAACGCTGACCGCTTTGCTGTCCATTTTCGCGTGTGCCGCTGCGTGTATGCGACGCTGGCCGCCGGTATATCGTGGCCCATGTGTGCCTCCTTTTCAACGATTCACTCTCTCGCTCTCTGGCAAAGTCATTCGCTGCGCTTGTCATAACCAATGGCTAACGCGCTACGACGAGCCGCTATTGACGTGTCGAATGTAAACTGGGAATTTGCCTAAAGGATGCGAAGCGCACGGATTGAGAAATCAAAATTTTAAAGCAGCGGATTAGGATTTGGCACCGTTCTAGATAAATTGGAAGCTGTTGACCAACAATTATTGCTGTGATTATTGCTGCAATTAGTCGAGGTTAGAGGAGTTGTATATGCGAAAGTTGAAGTGTCGGCAACCAATCAAGGATAAAGTGTCGTGTTTTTGTATACGAAACCATCATCCAACAAATTAGCTACGTAAACATACTGCCGATCGGTCGCGGTAGACTTTGACCCAAGGAGAGAGTTAAAAACTAAATCTTTCCAATCGAGATCAGACGGGGAAAGGGCGCTTTCAGGGACCTAACTGATAAGCTACCTTCGATCCCTCTGCATGCACCAACAGGAATCGAAGTATGCAACCAACAAAGCCAGGCTTTAATATCCGTCCAGCCTAATTACATAGGACCAGAGTCACGCGTAGAAAGTTTAGAAAGCAACGAAGCATATAACACAGCGTAGTTCCAATAAAGCAACTCAATCGTTCAATATTTCGTTACATGCTACGTAAAACGCGATTTAAGTTTAACCAGCTTCGAATTGTGCAATTATTATTATATTTATAATAGCCATCTATTACGGATTTTTATGATTACTATATTCTACCTTTCTTACGAGGATCACAGATTAATGAAATAATGAATATTGAATCTCATTATTTCGCTCTCTATTCCCATCACTTGATATTCAATCCAGAAATTGCAGAAAGTTTTATTGAATGCCATTATTCGACGAAACAATAGAAGTGGCTGACGTCTGACCAGTCATATAGGTCGAACGACCCCTGTTGGTCCTTCCGCTTTTTACGAGTTAACTACTGTTTAATAACCATGAACACGGCTGGTTACTAAAATCAATATTTTTCAAAAATAATCATTTAAGCCCTTTAGAGTTTATGGACACTAAAAGCACCCCGGTAATTTTGTTATCAACGGCATTAGTAATTTTATTATAAACAATTTCCTAGAAATTTAGCGAAACTTCCCAAAATTAAGCATCCCGTTATTTACCAAAAAGATAAATTGAACCCCTACAACATCGCGAGCGAAAACTTTCTCTTCCCCCCCGTAAAGTGAAGCTGCCATTTTTCGACGCGGCTTTAATCAACAATAGAGCCAATCATTTTAACAATCCCGCGACTAATGGATACTAAGCTCGTACGTGGACAACATCGTAATGCAAAAGCGCCCGGCGGCGTATACGCGCTCGCGCGCACAAGAGATAGCGAATTTTTTAATCTCGAGCAAATTCGCAAGCGCGTGAAAGTCGAGCGCGACACGGTGAATCAACGCTTTTGCTTTGCCCGGGTGAATTAAGTGCTGCGGAGCGGTGGCTCGCTTGTCCGAAATTCGTTTTAATTTGCGCCCGCGGCTTTGAAGCGCCGCAGAATTTCAAAAGATACTTTTGCGAAATTCCCTTTTTTTTTATTATCTCTTCTACGGCCCCCTCCCTCCCTTTGCTTCTGCGAAGCTGCGATACAGAGAACAAATTGGGGCACGTTGGCCTCTTGTTGCGGTGGACAAAATTTTTTTTTATTGCGGCCAAACTGGATTTGTAATGATTTTTTTAAGGACGTCAGCTGTTTTATTTGTGTGAGATTTAGAAAATGGAAAGGATTTGGCTGAATGAAATTTTGTTGAAATTCTGCGGAAATCATATTTGTAATACGAATGGCGTGAACACTTTATTTGCAAGCGCTGAGACAAATTAATTTGCATTTGTATTTCACCCACTAACATTTTTCAGTAAAATTGCGAAAGCGTGCTTAAACCACGAACAAAATATAAAAACATTAAATAAAATAAGTATGTTTTTTACTCTTTGTTGCTTCAAACGTTAAACAACAATATTTTTACAAGATGAGTTTTCAAGCGTTAATTAGTGAAATTAATGTCTATTTTTTAAATAATATTAAATGTACAACTTAATAAAGGTGAAACAATGCCTCTATTATGTAAAGAATTTTCGTAATGAAAAAGATTAAAAAGATAGTATTTGTAAAAATTTATGACTACAACATAATAAAGTATTTCTTTTAACGTAAAATGTTTTTTGCAGATATAACGTAATCTATATACAGTTTGTCTAATTTAAAAAAAATTTATTCAATATACTATGTCTGACCACACATACCACTTTCCACTAGTAAGCACTACTATGACCTACAAAAACAATAAGAAAAAGTAATTGAATTTAAAATTCAACCGAAATCATTCTCCTAAAATTACCAGCGTCAATACCCAAAAAATAAACAGCCATCATCCCATGACAACACGCTTAGCATTTCCGCTCTATTAGCAAAAGCAAGCACAGTTCCTCGTCAGCAGCCTCTCGCACCGTTGCCGTTCGCGGCTGCTTGCAAGATCCCGAAGCTCGCAGGATAGCTCCATTCGCTCCCCCCACCCCTAGGCAAATTATTATTATCGTAATCATCTGACGTGCGCGCGCCCCGGGGCTCCGACTGCCTTGTGTTCACAGTTATTCCCGCTCGGTGTACAAGCACACATGAGCCGCAGACTGCTGCGAGTCAAGAGAGGCGTCAGGAATTATTTCGCCCCCCTCACGCATCCGAGGAAACTTGCGCCGGCACCTCCCGGCTCACGTGGTATTCCCGGCATTTTGCGCTTCTCCGCGAATTATCTTAGTTCGCGTGAATGGACGGAATTCGCGCGGGAAAAATTGAGGCCTAGCGCGAAGCGCGATCTCGCCTACCTCGTGCAACCTTTGGGAATAGCTTGGCGAAATACTTCCGGCTAAGAATCTGAGGAATCGCGTCGTTGATGTACACTTATGTGACGGCGAGAATTCTTTTCAGTTTAGCATATGCCGACTTGCGCTATTTTAAGAATTTTAGTGGGGCAGGGAGATGTATGGCTACTTGAATTGGTACTTTGTGATGCTTAACTGCTTTCGTATTAGTCATCGCGAATTTTAGATTAAAAGTCAACTTCAATAATATTTTTGTAGAAGGGTGAGTATTAAATACAAAGAAGAGCAAAAAATTTACATTTACTTTTTTCCCAATTAGTATCATTGCTACACCAGAATCATGCTTGTTTCTTAAATTCAACATCAGAGAGGTAATGTTTTGTGTATATACAAAGGATTTCTCTATTGTGAGTGATCAAGAAGCTTCCTAATTAACGTCAATTGTTTATAAATACTAGCTAATATATGCGTTTATCCTGCAAAACAAAAATTTAAAATTTTTGTATAATAACTATTTTTTAGTTATATAATAAAATTTTTAAATTTGTAGTTATTATATAAATCTAAATAAAAGGAGTTCTTTAAAATTGTTAGTTCTGAAGAACAAAGGATGCACATTGCACGCATACGCTAGTATTTATAAATTAATTAGGTTTAATTAGGAAGCTTTTTTACTCACAGAAATAGTGAAGAAATTCTCTGCGTAGACACAAAATATTTTTTCCCGCTTTTCGTAGCTTCGACATTTTTAATGCATAAATGTTTAGGTAAAAGTGTAAAAAACATTAAATTTTAAAATCAGTTAAAGTCGACTTCATTGAGTTCTCAGACTCTTTATTTTTCGCGGCCGTTATTTTCAAAAGGAGTCCACACCGAAGAGCAGATGCGAAATCTATCTATCCGGCTCTCGTTGTGCAAAGAACAGAAATGACGGGGATATCTCCGTCCTTGGATGAAGCAAGCCCCGAACGCTTTGCGAAATCTTAAAACTCGCGAAGGTTTCTCTCGACAATAAGGAAGGAAAGCAAGGAGATAGAAAGTAGCAGGGCTGAGTTGAACGTAAACGTTTGGGAGGTTGGCTGTTTAATCCGGTTTGCTGATCCGGGATTTTCCTCGAGTATGTGCGAGCCGCAAATACTCGCGCACGATGATTCCGAGCGCCGCAGCGGGGAACGAGAAGGCACCGCGAGCGTTCGATAAAAAAAATAAAGAAGAAATCTCTTTACTCAGACGCGCAGACTCCAAATAAGACTCCATTTGAAATTCAAATTGAGTGGCTCGTTAAGTTGATCGGATCGTGCATGAGTCGAAAAATAAGATTTTTACGAACGCGAATAAATATACTTTTGGGATGCAGCGTTACTGCCGCGCAAAATAGCCAATCGAGTGCACGAGAGGAAAATCTCTGTCCCGTGTAACCTTGTTTATTCGGGAAGAAGCACCGACTCGAATTGTTGATAAATTCAACGACGCAAAGTTGTTAATCGTACGTAAATAAATAATGAACGAGAGAGAAAAGGTTTGTAATTGAAAAGAATAAGATTCTCGGCGGAGATTCGTGCTATTAATTTTAAGTGGATTGGCTTTTTTCTCCACGTAATTACGTTTTTTTTTCGGCCGGGATTACGTTTTTCGCGCTACAACTTACCCTTATCAGAAGATAAACAGACGCGGAGTATCCCAAAATGACAATGGCCATAAAAAGGGTGATTGCTCCTATGGTCGAAGTTTCAGAAAATCCGACTCTTGCGCCTTCTATCAAGAAATAGCGCCGCCCTAAAAAATAATTAACATTCTTCTAAATCTCGGCTGATGCGAGGGTTCTCCGGTATTAAGAATATTTAAGGGTGCTTTAAAGGGTCTGGGTACAACAGATGTAGATATACAAAGTAAGGCTGAGAGATCCGTTATAAAATAAATGAAAAAAATCTTTCTTCGCTTTAATGGTATAAATGAGAAGCGCTCTTTATTTAACGATAAAAAAAAACGTTAATACATTGCTTTCAGAATATTTAGTAAAATAGTAATAAATTCATTTAATACTTATCAGTATTAAATATTGTTTTGTTTACTATAAAGCGATTAAATAAATGAATATACTTCTTTACAGTTTTTATCTTTTAAACAAACGAACTTTTGTTGTTCCAGAAAATAGATGTAAATCTTTCTATGCACTGTATACATTTCAAATTTACTCTGTAATTCTACACTGAACTCTACCAAACCGTTAGACAACTTCATATTTCAATTTTCTTTACAAAAAAAATATTCATTTACACAAAATGTAGTTTCAATTAAGCTTTATAATTATTCAAATTTTATTTTATTTTTTCTAGTTTAAACTATGAATAAAAAATAAATTAGTAAAAATATTTTTGAAATAAACACTACAATGAGTTTTGGACAAGCCATTTAAAATTAAATTCTGAAATGTTTTTAAAACTTTTTATCGTTATATAAATTCTACAAATGAAGTTTTCCTAGAGACATTGCCGAAATTTCATTAAAATGCAGTTTAAAAAAATGCGTAAAGAATAATGAAAGGAGAATTGCCATTAAAGACTAGAAACCGATACTTTTATAACCTAGCAAACAAACGCTAGTCAGACCGGCAGTGAAGATGGTCAGTAGCATAAAAATCAAGGCGTCCGCCCTGATGTGTCTCCGATTACGTGGATGGTTAATCCAAATTCTAAGCGCCTCGACACTGCAAAACAGGGAAAAAAGGGAAAATGCTTTAAAGCTGTCATTGATTAAGTGGGATCTCGTATAATGCGCGATAAGTTGGCAGGCCAAACGTTTAAGCCCGTCAATTATTGAAAGTTCAGCAAACCATCCATAACGCTGCGTCTCGAGTGCGTTGTAGCGAAAGTTGCAGAGTTCGCAGTAGTTACGACAGGATTGGTTCAGCCATCGCTCCAAGCACGAAAGATGCACGTGGGCCAAGGTTCCCTTGCACCTTAAAAGATGAGAAAAAATTTTGCAGACGAATCACTTCCCGCATTAATTTACTCGAGTAAAAAATTCTAAAACGCATATCAATTTTCAACGTAAACAGCTCTTTTAGCCTACAGTAAAAGTACTCGCATTAAAAGCATTTACTTTTACTTTTCCACATTGTAATTGCGAGGAATTAAATAAAAGAATAAGATACGATAAAAAATATGTAGTAGCAGAAATTGTTCAAATATTGAACATTTAAATTAAAAGACATTCAATCAATTAGATATATAAATTTCATAGATAAGAACAGCATCATCTTTCAATTAAAGTAATTCACTTACTCCAGAATAAATACATGAAAAATAGAAAAGAGCTATTAATAAAAAGTGATCCATTATATTTTAATGCATTTTTCAGTTTTTACTTAACTGTTCCCCTGGGAAGCATTTTTTAAAATAATCATCCCTCGACTTTAATAGAATTCTTTGGGATTATGGGGAAAAGGTTTTTAGATAGGATCATATATAGAGGTATACCACAGCAAAGTGCACCGAACGATTTTTTTAATTTAATGCATCTCTATTAACAACAAATTCTTGCGCTATAAATTTGAGATTAATATTGTACCAGATATCAGATATTAGGCCTTAGAGATATTAATAATTAAATTAGATATATGTAGGTCGTTAATAACGCAAAGTTATAATAGCCATGATATTAAAATCGATATTTAACGCTAAAATAGTCTAAATAATTTGATTCCCACTTATTTGACTGTATGCATCAGTTTCATTAACCAAGCAGAGTGAGCTAGAAACGAATTCTGCTTTTAATAAAAGTCGATTGGATAAAATTTATCGGTCAGTTAACGGTTCTCTATTTCTGAAAATAATTCGTGGAAATATTTTTTATATATTTGCCGGAATGAAAGCTTTTAAATCAACATTGAATTAATATCCAGCTTTATATTCCCTTGATATTTTACGAAAGTAAACAATCAAGAAAAGATTGTAGCTTAAAAAAAAAAAAAAAAAAAAAACAGGTGAACCCGTACTCGCTCGTTCGTTCGTTTGTAGTTTGTGCAGCACGTACCTAACCAAGGCAGCCTTTTACAGAGCTGGGGAGAGCGAAATTTATTCAAAATTACAATAAGGTACACTTAAACGGCACGATTTTCCAGCTGCGCGGCTCTCTTCGTATACAGTACAGGCAAGACGGTGATGACGGCGCGACATCGCGGTACTATTCGCCGGCAGCTCGCAATCTCGCTACCGGTAAATAATTAATAAAACGCTCGTGCCTCTGTTGCGCGAACGTTAAATCCCATCTGCGATGCGACGGCAAAAGCACGTAAACTACGTCTCGGTGAGTTCCACTCTGGGAAAACGAGATTTTCCTCTCCTCCACCCTCCGCTCCGCCTCGTCCTTCCTCATAAGGAGAAAAGACCTAAGCGACGTCGTCATTCGCGTCCTATAGGTTATGTATGTGGCACGACAAATAACGTCCGCTTCAAAGGAGATGAGAACTTTCGAGAAAACGAGAAAAGGCGCGCGCACGCAGCAGAGAGAGAGAGCAGACTAGCGATTCCCTCTACGGAGACGAGGCTAAAAGAAGAAGAGGTAAACGGGGAGAGACATTCAAAGAGACATAAGTAAGTGACTCGCAGTTTAAGAGGCTGAATTAAGAAGGAAAAGGAGAAGCCCCCAAGCCAAGAGGAAGTGGAGTGCGCGGGATATACGTATATACGCCGACGGGAATTATATATACGGGACGCACGCCGCTCTGTGCGGCCAGCTAAATCGAAGGAAAATAATGGACGCGGCCACTACTCCGCAAGTGCCGAGGAGGTAAAAACGACCGCTCGCGCCGAGGCGAAACGAGGAGCGAAATCAGAGACCGAATGAGTTGCCGAGAAAGAGCCCTTGAAAAAAGCCCTTCTGGGGGTTAGTAAAAGCGAATCGCGATAAACTAAGTGCAGCTTCAAATCTTTTTTCAGGGCGGCAGCACTTTAATAAACTCGTTCGAAAAATAAATCGACGCCGAAATGACTGCTTTGCCGTAATTGGTCGGCGTCCAAAATTTCTCGCAATTGCCGCTGCTTTGACTATTTCGACTCGGTAAATTAATGAATTTCTGATAGAAGATCGCAGCTGAAATTCGCGCGCGCCGACTCGCTGCGCTTATTAATTTTCGAGCACAGAAAATAGCCAGGCGACGAGGCATTGCCATAGCTCCCACTGCTTGCATCCTCCTTTTGGAAAATTCACGAGGAAAGAGCGCTTCAAAGGCCGACGCGAGGAGCGAGAGGGGCGCGTGCGCATTCAATGAAAATTACGCGCGCGGATAAACCTGCGCGTGCCTGCGCCGAGATTTTATCGGCGGGAGGAGGAGTGGCGCTCAATTAACCGTCTCTTTTTCCATGTCGAGTCGTGCGTGAAAAGCGGTTTAATTGGCGTTTTAGTGCGTGGCCCTAATGAGATTTTCGAGAATTTCGCTTCTCGGTCATCTTCGCGAAGCTCTCGTGCCGACGTATACAGTCGTGGCGCGCATAAAAATTTACGAACCGCGACGCGGCGAGGTAAGAATTTTAGAGGGGGAATTCCTTCGAAGCTGCTTTATGAGTTCTTGTGTTAGCGCCGCGAGAGTCGTGCGAATTCAAATGCAAAGTTTATTTAAGCCCCCTCTAAAGGTATACGCAAACAATTTAATATTCCCGCGAATAAAATGGTTGAAAGCGATTTTATACCTCGTGAATAAATTGCGATTAATTTACGTGAATATTCTTTACAAGGTGTACAAAAAATAAATTTCTTTGAATTCGCTCGCGACGCAAAGTGTATGCTTGAAAAGACGATGGATGAGCAAAGAAGCCAGACACTTGAATTACGCGGAATGAAAGAAAAAAAAAACACGTTTGATTTATAATGTTAGTCTTTTGCGCCACTTAGTTTTTAGAATTTCAAATTTACATTTTCGTTTTGCGTTTCCAACAATTCATCACGAGTTTTTTACATTTTAAAATAAAACTTTTTGCGGCTTAGCACTTACGTGTTCCCCGCGCCGCTTTACACTTGAGTGTATAATATTTTTATAAAGGATTTATTTTACCCGAAAATCATACAGCTTTTTCGAATAAAAATGGCATCCTTTTTATCTCGTGAAAAAGCAGTGAAAAAGTGCGTATGTCAATACGCCAGCTATTTGATTTCTCCCATTGCGATCCACTCGCCAAATGGGTATCGATTTTCGGGTTGTTTTGAAAGGATTGTAGTCCGGAAACTATTCGAAATGAAAAGGCTTCCGGGAGAATCCTTTAGCGGTTAAATCGAAATTAAATAGACATGAGCTTGCGCATCCGCGCTGCTTCGATTGTTTATTGCAGTTTTTTTTTTTTTTTTTTTTGTGACTTCGAAGAGAATATTTTCGTGAATTATTTTAACGCTTACCATTTAACGGATACAAAAGTTTTAATAGCTTTTTAATGGATTTCAAATTTAATCGACCTAAATCTCCATAGCTTTTTCATGTTTACAGATCAAAGGATTTCGAAACTTTTCGATTAAAACTTTTTGAAAGAAAATTGATTAACTCTATAGGGCAAGTAATTCCGAGTAAATTTTCTGAAATTTCGCCTCAAGAACCGATCGGACTAAGCGCTCCCTATCAGCAAAACAATCAAGCAAATGGACCGGGAGCCTCGGGAAGTTCATTAAGCCATCTAAAGCAACCGGGCTCTCAATACCTGCAGGGCGAGATGAGCGGTTCCTTGGCCCAGGAGTCAGTGTGGCAGATGCGGCAGACGCTCCGCGAGCCAACCGCCGGCAGAGTCAGCGACGACGGCATCTGTTGACGCTGCTGGCTCTGGCGATCATCGGCCTTGGCATCGTTAAGCGTCTCACCCTCCTCCTGCTGCTGGTGTAGCTGCTGCTTCTGCTTCTGCACCGACGATCTCGGCAAACCGGTGCCCCGCTCCTCCGACTGTCGCTCGTCAATCGAGCTGACTGAAAGCAACATAGACAAGATGGATATATAGGCTGCTCTCCGACCTCTGTCTGCACGCGCGGATGTGTGCATTGAGCTGCTACACCCAGTACATCGTGCTACATCTTCCACCTGGACGAGTGTTTATAGGATGGCTCGCTCGTCCGTATGAATGTATCTCCTTCGGTGAAGTTAACATTTTTCGAAGCGCGATTGTGCGCTGCGCTGCGCTTCGTCGGAGTGGCGCAGGAGGAACTTCGATTATAAGTTTGTTAGGGTTCTTTTGAATCCTCGTAAAGGGGCTAGAAAATTCTGCCCCGAAAAGGAAATTTATAAAGTATTGCAAAAATGGATAACAGTTGACAGAATTTTGGTTAATAATACAAGCATTTCCGCTGCAAATAGATTAATAATAAATGCTTCTGTGTATCGCTAAAACTGCAATGTAAATTTTTCAAAAATTTTTATAATAGTAGTTTAAATTAACAGAGCTAATAGATAATGGACGTTTAGTCTGATTTTAAGATACGCTCAACTGCATTTTGAAAGTGTTTGCGCAAGTACAGCTTGTAACAGAGTTCAAACTCTATGCATTTTCCCGAATTTTAATTACTATCTCATAAGACCAGTATTGAATTATGAATTGCATTATTTACGATCCGCTTTTATAAGGGTATGTTGTTTGTTATTCAGATTATAATTCTGATCAAAATACCGAATATCAGCGTCGCGACACAAACGTTAAATTCGGTAAATTGAACGCGTTTTAGCATATAATAAAAGACAAACGATTTTTTATAACATTTTAATGAAAATATAATAATTATTTATTTATTCTACGGGAATATTATTTAATAATATTAAATATCAAGACTAATACAGGATTTAAAAAACAAACGATTTTTGGTATAATATTTTAATGAAAATTAAATATCAAGATTTAATAATATTAAATATCAAGAATAATACACAACACTCCATTAAAATATAAATAATACAGGAAAATTCAAGTAAATTTGAAGTATAATATCGCAGTAATAAATTTTTTAAATCAACCAGTAGAAAATTAAATTTATAGATCCGATAAAAAAAATACTCGAGTAAAGCAACACACGGCCGAGTTAACTGCGAAGAAGAATGAGCCGTGTCCGCGAAAGATTTAATCCGCGAGTAAACTCGGTCGGGGTATCGTAAAAGCCAGAGCCTCGGACCGACTCGTTCGCGGACTCTCTCGCTTTATATATATATGCGCTTAAGTATTCACGTGCCTCGTGTTTGTAAGAGGGGAGCGGCTGCACGTGGGTTTACACGCGGCACTGACAAAGCGAGTACACAGAGAGGGTGAGAGGGAGGCAGGCAGCCCCCCCCCCCCTCCCCTCGCCGTTAGTCCGGCGTGCAACCGACCGACTTTACGGATCGGCGATTTCCGCTAAAGAGTCAGACGTACGGGAAATGCGCCCGCTTTGCACTTATGCTTATTGCTGGCTGAATTAACTCTACGTCGTTGCGTGCTTCTCTCTCTCTCTCTCCCTCTCTCTCTTCCCGAGCCGAAATCTAATGAACACTACACAAGAGTCGAGTGATGCTGCGAAAGCGGATGTACGTAAAGTTAATACTACGGCTCTCACCGTCCGCGCCGTGGAGGGAAATGTTTTCTTTTTGAGGAGCTTCTATCTCACTTTATCTCCCCTCTTACTCTCGAAAAGCAGTATTAATCTTGCAGAAATTCAAGGCTTTGTTGCACGCAGAAAGGAATTATGAGCATAGCTCATTAAATTTAGTTTCACCATAGTTTCGCGTTAATGAAGCATTTAAAAGAAATTAATGACTAGTGTGAATTTTATTTTATACGAAAGATTATAGCTACCCATAAACTTAGGTTATTATCGAATTTCTCAAGGTATCGGGCAGAAAATTAAAATGCTGCGTTCTAATTAATTACGGTTTATCGACGGTCACTTTATTTATATCTCTAAGAATTTAATTTCAAATTCTCCCCCCAAACTCCTGTCTGTATTTTCAGTGCCAGTCCTCCGACCCAAGATTGTTCCATCAGATAGCTGCGGATTGAAATCGGTCACCCTGCATCTTGAATAGATCGCTAAACCCTCAGGCTTGGCTCTGTCGAAAAAGCAGTTCTGCGGTCAGAGTATCACCTACTGGTTGGATCATCTTAGGATTAAAATTTCAAAGCCAATCATTTTAAAAGTAGTTTTTAATCTTCATTGTTTTTTCAGAGTTTAGTGCATTATCGATGAAAAGAATAAAAATTAAAATTTTAGTAATTTAATCATCGATTAAACTTTTTATTGTGCCTCCGTCGGTCTACAAAAATTCAGTATGCATTGAAAAAGCTTTTACGTTAAAATCTTACCTTACCCTATAAAACTTATACTCGAAAATGTTCTCTCGCGCTCTAAAGAAAATTACATTTCTAGTTACCTACGCGATATTGGATAAAACGTTTGCATCGATATGAAGAACAGTTCAAACACTATTTTAAAATAAAAAGCAAAGACTAGATGCACATAACTTTAGTGAATCATATATAGGGGATGGTAATGATTTTACTTTTTATCAAAATAACTACAAGCAGTGATTAAGCTTTAATTGATCTACAGCATGCTGACTTATTGGAAGTAACGCTGCGAATGGACAATGCTCATTTTGACATTTGACAGGGACATTCACTATAATACACAGTCGCAAATGAATCGTAAATGATTCTATTAGAATTACACAGTTTGGTTCGATAGTAGAATGGAGGGGTATTTCACAGCTCTCAAACTAAGTTTATCATTAAATTCAATTGATAGAGTCAAAGGCAGCCAGCGTTGATGAACTTTCATCATTAACTAATCAAACTTAAGAAAAAATAAATAAGTTTGATTGGATAGGAGTATTTTCGTGAATTAGCTTTTGCTATTACTTGTGAGTTGAAAAGATAAATATAATAAGTTTAATATTGTTTTAAAAATTTTTTCCTTCGGATTTTTTTCTGTAAAAGCAATTTTTATTGATTTTAAAAATAGTAATGTTGATTAAATTTTTATAACTTTTACAGGCAATAAACACATATCGAATAATACTTAAAAAAAACTTTTAGAATCAATATCGAAAATAATTTACGATTTTTTGAAAAAAAAGTCCCATTTTCAAAAATAATTACTCAGAATATCATTGAAATTTAATTTAACTTATGTAATTATTTTTTAAATATTTATTTTTTGTTTACATCAAATTTTTGTTTTTTGTTTTACGTTAAAATTTATTCAAAATCAAAATTTTATTGTTATAGTCTTTTTATATGTGGATCAAACTTTATGATTCTGTGATTTCTGTCTATAAAACATAAAATCCCAATGTTCATTCAAATATAGCGAATTGAAAAGCATTTATTACAGAAGAAAACTGATAATTATTGGAATTTTTAAATTTATATAACCAACTAAAACTAATCAAGTGCACTAATTCAGACCCAGTTTTTTTTTCTTTTTACGCTTCATATTAACAAACTTAAAAAGCATTTTCCCAAGTCATTTTCATCCTGAAAATTAAAAAGCTTAAACCCACTTTCAAAATTCACATTTTACTTCAAACTTTTCCAACTCTCATTAAACGCGCATGCCTTCCTATAGTCGTAAACACCCTTTATGAGAAAAGGTAAAACGTCGGATAACCATAGATCCGCGCAAACTTTTCATCCTTTAAATTGCCGGTAAAAAGGGCAAAGTTACAGGGATCGGAATGAATGTGCGCGTGTTTAGAAGAGCAAATAAAATCTCGCGAAAAGCTTCGTTATCGAAACGGCCGTGCAATTAAAAGGAAAAGGCATCACCCGACCAATATTTCGATGGGTTCCCTGTTTACCCCGTCGTCGCGAAAGCCGCAAAACGTGTCGGCCGCCCCCTCCCAATATTTTAAATTCCCCGTCAGAACTGGCTCTCCCTCTATCTGTCTCGCTCTCGCCGCCGCGGAAAAACACGCGTTCGTCCTGCTCTCGGGGAGATATATCGTCGTCTGTTCCGACACCCGGCGAACAAAACACTCTGTATTTGCCAAGCCGCGCTTGACTCTTGTTTTTCTTCTGCCATTTTCCAAAAGACGTATGCGGCGGGCGAGCGCGCGCACGCGCGGGCCAAAAGTTTTGAGCGACGAGTGCGCGCGCGTGCGAAAGTTAACGCGCGCGCGAGCGAGGAATGCGCAAACACGGGGCGAACATTCATCCCTTCCGGCGTTTCTGCATTGCTGATTCGCGGCTTTTGCCCCTCGTGTCCCTCCGGCTCTCTTTTGCGGAAGTATCGCCGCTCGATTTTTCCTCGAGAATCGCACGAGCTATTAGGCAGGATTTCGCTCGGATTCCTTTTTTTTTTCTTTCTTTTTTTTTCCGGGAAACGGGAGGGGTTTTTGTTTCCCGACAATCGAGTCCGCGGGAATTCCTTTGCTGATCACGTTTACTGCTGGCTGTTTTCTGCGTGCGCTCGGCTTTTATCGTTTAATCCGGTGTTCGCCATAATAATTAGAGCGCGGTACTTTGCTTCGTTTTGCGAACTGGATTTTACATTCTCTATTATTTGATGGGCGCACTTGACTACTTAAATCCGTCTTTTGAATGCGCCTTGAGGAGAGATAAAGCGCTCCGCGCGATTTAAATATCTTTTTTAAATGACTTTGCTTTCAGTGCGGTCGTTTTCGCGATAAGGGCATTAACCGATGATAAAATGATCTGCTCAATTTATTAAATTTTTATGCATTTTCGAATGGATGTTTAAATGCATTTTTAATTGCCAATTTCAAGTTTATATTGATGACTTATTATGTTACAATAATACTTTTGTGTATAAACGTTTTCTGTGGCTATTTTTATAAATAAATTTATTTGGAACGAAATGGATAAAATCTATTTGTACAAAAGAGACTTCCGCAAACGTGGATTTTCATAAGCTTTGGTGAATTAATAAACGCTAATTAATAATGTATTCAGTTTTGTTTTAAGCTTTTATCAAAAGTTTTCAAAGTATCGTAAAACAATTATTATTAATATTAAACATATGATTTAAACAGAATATTACGGCATTAAATTATCAATTTTCGTTAATATAATTACGCGTTATAAACGAAACTCCACGAAAGAATGTAAAGTAACGAACATACTTTTAACTAATTAAGACAATAAAATAATTCGCACAAATCCCTTCCGCAAAATGCACATTTAATAATTACATCGCTAAGTGGAAGCGAATCCTCATGAATTTGCATAAAATAAGCCACATTACACGCTCGGGTGTGCCGACCTATCTGCCAAACGCATTACGAGAAACAATTATTTTCGACCTCGATTCTCCTCCTCCCCCCCCCCCCCCCTCGGAAAGTCTCGCGAGCTCATTAAGACAGAGTGGGGAAGGAGGGTAAAAGAAAGAAGAAGCCCTTTCGCGATCGTTATTTCCCGGCGAATTTCCCGCGGACCTTATCTAAAATTGGAAATGTTTCCTGAAACATTCCTGGGCCTTCTCTTTCCTCCGCCGACTTCCCTCCCGTTCCCGCCCTCCTTCCGGGGTCTCGAGGCATCGGAAATATGAGCGAGAGTCCGATCGAAAGCCTTCGCCGGCTTCGGATGAAGAGAGAAAGGGGAGGCGTGCGCCTTGGGATGAAAAAAATGAGATCGTCAGTCGGGTAGACTCCGCGATAAAGCTCCTCGCGCGAGAGTGATAGCGGGGACTTTTCGAGGTTATAGCAAGGAAAGAAGCCCGAGAGAGAGAGAGAGAGGGAGAGAGGTGCAAAAGCGAAAAAGCCGACTAACCTCCTGCGTCAACTGGCATTCCCGCTCAGCGGCATCGTGTCCGATCTCCCACCTTTCCTCCCGTTGGACCTTTTCGACCGAGGAGAGATGACGCGCGCTCTCGCTCTCCTTCTTCGTCCGCTGCGCTTGCCTTTATCTTGGGGAGGGACTGCGCGCGGCGGCTGCAGCAGCTTCTCTCCTCTTGATTTTCAGGAGAGCGAAGCTGCCGTTGGGGGG